>WNWK01003231.1:7500-35000 GCA_009830355.1 Cherax destructor | reverse complement strand
TGGATTGGAGTTTTTGGGTTTGGGTGTGATGTGTGGTATCAGGAAGAGCTGTGATTTTGTTAATTCATTCCTGTATATAGATGTAAAATCACAAATAAACAATATACACATTTAAAATACTATAGACCATAGTCATGTGGAACAGCTAAAATATAGACCAAATTTACCACAAATGCAAATTAATTATAGTAATTAATCAATAGATTACAATCGCGTAATAACCCTAATTCAGTCGTTTCACTAAATATAAATATCATTGTGAGATCTGCAACCGTCACAACAGTGTTCAACAGCAAGTGTTCATGAGCAGCGTCACAACAGTGTTCAGTAGCAGCAAGAGTTGAAAAATACTTCACAATTACGTGGGCTATATTTTCTATTTCACAATTTTGTGAGCTTTATTTTCTATTTCACAATTTTGTGAGCTTTATTTTCTATTTCACAATTTTGTGAGCTTTATTTTCTATTTCACAATTTTGTGAGCTTTATTTTCTATTTCACAATTTTGTGAGCTTTATTTTCTATTTCACAATTTTGTGAGCTTTATTTTCTATTTCACAATTTTGTGAGTTTTATTTTCTATATCACAATTTTGTGAGCTTTATTTTCTATTTCACAATTTTGTGAGCTTTATTTTCTATTTAACAATTTTGTGAGCTTTATTTTCTATTTCACAATTTTTTGAGCTTTATTTTCTATTTCACAATTTTTTTTAGCTTTATTTTCTATTTCACAATTTTGTGAGCTTTACTTTCTATTTCACAATTTTGTGAGCTTTATTTTCTATTTCACAATTTTGTGAGCTTATATTCCATTTCACAATTTTGTGAGCATTATATTTCACAGTTACGTGAGCTTTATTTTCTATTTCACACATACTTTTTCATTGATTAAGAAAACTTGTGCAGCAAAACTATCAGCGTTTCATCCATTAAGAAAGTTTCTATTGGAAATCTGACAATTTTATATATTAAAAAAATTGTATTTTATAATTTCACAACGTTTCACCTATTTAAAAATTGAATTTAAAGTGAATTTAGAAACGTTCCATCTATTTAAAAAGTTTCTAAGGTGAATTTCAGCAATATTTCACTTATTTAAAAAGTTTCAATGTACTTCGACAATTTTTTATCAGTTTAAGGATGTTTGATTACAAAAATTTACAGCATTTGGCTGAACTGATAATAGTCAAAAATAATCTTTTAGCGTTTCACTAACAAGTTTCTCAACTAATCGTAAACTTAGCTAAATACGGATAAGCAAAACTCATCAGAGAGTTGATTACTCTGAGTAGGTGATTAACTGATAGATAATTTTTTATTAAAGAGATAATTGCATGCCTCCGCTCTGTGTTTGATGTGGCGTCTCTTAATAGGGAAGGTTAATAATGAGGATTATTTTGTTAATATTATAAGAATCTTCAACACTGTGTAGGTCATTCGAGTGGAGACTCGATCCTCCGTCCGCTAATTGTTTTAGAAATGGGAAAATATTAATAAGAAAAAATAGTGATGAAGCTTTTAAAGGGGCAAAGATGTATGTATTATTATAATATAACAAAGAATATATAATATTCATTGAAAAACTAATGAACAGTGTAAGTGTCGAAGTTGCTTATTGGTTTTAATTTTCCCACCAATGATATTGTAGCTTTCGGTCGCCAACTATAACTTTTTTGGAGTATTTAAACTTTTCGTCTCTGAAGAAAAAAATTAACGCCTAAATAATTTGCCACAGTGCCTTGCTATTTTTGCCTCAACCAATCTTCCTTGCGAGAAATTACCTCCCGATGAGGCAGTTAATTAACACCAGACACCTGGGAAGATGACGATCTTCTCTTACCAGATGAAAGAAGAGGCCTGCCAAGATTTTTTATCTCTCTCGTTATTTCCAACACCAGGTTTTTTTTTTAATATTGGTACTATTTTTAATTGACTTGAAATTGAAGGTTCTAAGAGATTAATGATGATTGCTTCTAATAAGCATTATCTAGGTTGATGAGAAAGACAAATGCACAGGATTCCTATACTAGTATATCGTTTCACCCATCACTGGGCTTTTTTGAAAAACAGATACGAGAGGCTAGGGCTCACACGGAGCTCTAGAAGAGACGTAGGTTATGGTATATCATTTGTTTATGTCTTTCCATGTACTTATGTGTACTCATTTATTAGCGCCTTCTTCCTTATTGATGTTGTTCGACTTTCAGAGTTCTCTGCCGATGAAGAGGTGTGGGAGTCTTAGTTATCTATTTTCAAGAGCACTTATGTGTGTGTACTCACCTATTTGTGGTTGCAGGGGTCGAGTCATAGCTATTGGCCCCGCCTCTTCACTGATTGCTACTAGGTCCTCTCTCTCCCTGCTCCATGAGCTTTATCAAACCTCGTCTTAAAACTAAATGTGTGTGTGTGTGTGTGTGTGTGTGTGTGTGTGTGTGTACGTATGTGTTTATGTATGTGTGTGTGTGTATGCTTGTTCATGCGTGTACCTCTCTACCTTAATTGCGGACATGTATATGAATACTTGCCTGTGCGCGGATGCGGGCCGCGGTCGGCGGAGTTACGGGGGGCGTTGCCACTCGGAACGACCTACAGGATATACATGCTCATGTTTTATCTAAATTATTTGAACTAAAGATAAATTATATGATTAATTGCAGGCTCCGTGTTTCTGCATAATATAATTCATCAACCAACTCCATTTTTACCCAACACTTAATTCAGAATTTATACATAAATCCCCAACGGACCCAAGCAAAAAATTTCTGTCAACCAATATTAATTCAATTGTACTCGTACATCTTTGCAACGATACTATAACTCCTCTTCTTCTTTTAAGGGTTCTAAACTCTTATAACCCTCTTGTATATGATAAAAAATAAAATATGAGTTTCAATTTAGTTCCCCCATCTTTTTTATGCCCAGCTCGACGCCATAGATAGCCAAAAAATAGCCGACATTGCAGTCATATAGGCGACGCTTCCAGCGCTGCGCCTCACAGTTCTATTTTGGGAAGATTACCGCAGAAATATGTTAAACCGAGTCTTCCTCGTGTTGTATAAGAGGACTGTCGAGGTTTGGTATATATATATATATTATGATAATAATATGGTAGCAGGCCTCTCGTCATTTTTGTGAAGAACACGACAAAGGAATGCGATTTTGGAGGAACGCGTTGTGATGGAATATAGGATGGATTTTATTTTAGCATGAAATTTTGGATTGGTGGATGTTTTCACGCAATCACACTTTGTATTTATATACTTTTCACATGTACACACACTATAATATATATATATATATATATATATATATATATATATATATATATATATATATATATATATATATATATATATATATATATATATATTACAAACACACACACATACATGCACACACACACACATACCTAGCTTTAACCAAGAAGCTAAAAAACAGGTTCGAACCCCGGTCACAATGAGGTTGATTGTATGTTTTATCATTTCACGTTTGCATTATGTTGTTATATTTCTGGGATTAACTAAATCTCCAAGGGTTACACAGCATCAATGATTGTCCGAAATAAATCCCACTGTGGTGGATTTGCGATTATATGTAGAGTCGTATTTGATTCTCACTTCTGAGAGGCTTCTATACCGCTTCTTATTAAACTTAGATAAGAACCTTTCGTGAGTCAAGAACGTTTTGTAATATTTGTTCTCTTATTCTCGCACTATGAATGCTACACGTGCATATTTGAACGTTTCTTATTGACGTTATTTTTAATTTCCTTGTTTGTAGTTCAATAAAATTTATGGGTTTACATTACCTAACCTAGCTATAAGCTAACCTTAGCTAACCTAATATAGTCTAGTCTAATGTAATCTCACCTAATCTAGCATAACCTAACTTAACCAAACGAAACATAGGCTAACTAATCTAATTTATTCCCTCCTAATCTAAATTAAAATTCAATGTGTACGTTTTAATGGCGTGTTAAGAACTGATTTAAGGACCACAGTTAAAGTAGGAGAGGTTATTTTTTCTACCTTTAATATTGGATGTAGTGCTTTTAATATCATAGGCTTACAATTCATATCTTAGTAACCATGATTTTTTGTGATCCTGTCATGACTAGCCATAGCCATTTCTGTCCGCCATAGAGACCACCGCTGTCATCTATCACCACCACCATCTATCACCACCACCATCTTCATCTCACCACCACTACGACTGTCACCCATCACCACCCCCATCTTTCACTACTACTACCACGATCTTTCTCAACCACTACCATCTTCAAACACCACTTAAGGACGTGGAAGCTACCGTATGATAAAAGAAAAACAGAAAATTTTAATATTTACTCAGATGCACTACAAAAATAAAAAAAAATCTTCCCAATCGATCCATAATTTAAAAACTTCCCAAAAACTCTAAAATAAATTCATATTGCCAGTCAGATATTTAGGGAGAAATACAGTAAAAACGTTTGAAATTTTATCCTGAATGTTTTACTTGTCATGAAATTCCTCACAAATATTATAACAACAAAAACAAATACTAGTCAGAGGAATTAAAATGTGCTTGTTTACACTTTTCATCACTGTAGTGGATTATTTCTCAATTTCCTGTTGATGAACGCAGAGACTCAAAGAGAATAAATTAATTGATGCTGCATTATTATTATATAGGCATGATTATTTTTCTATGAAATATTATATATAATGTCGTGCCGAATAAGTAAAACTTGCGATTTTGGCTTAAATAGCAACACTCTTCTTGCCGAATAAGGCAAGCAAAAATTTGTGTATGCTATGATTATTGTAAACTTATATAAATATATATTTAGTTGGATTAGACTAAATTAAATTGCGATTATAAGGTTAGGTAAGTTTTCTAAGGTTCTTTTGGTACAAAATTATTATTTTTTTTATTAACATAAATGAAAAAAATATATCTTTAAACGTATAAGAGAAAAATTTAGAAAGGACTTAATTTTAAATGAGTTCTTACTAATTGACCAATTATACCTATTCGGCAGGATATATATATATATATATATATATATATATATATATATATATATAACGCAGACAGGCAATCTTAACAATGCAAGACAAGCCACGAAGGGATGGAAATCTTCAGCTGAAGATCTTTCACACGTTCCCAGTACGTCATCAGGATCAGAACAATATTGCACGACTAGCAACAGTTAGACTGAGGGGACGTTTTCTCATAGGAAAGGCAGAGTGTTGATGCTGGTCTGCCCCATTCAGAATGGCTGTCAGGCACCGTCTCCACGCATCCCGTCTCCTCAACCCCCCATGTTGGGAAGGGTAGGTGGAAGAGGCCTCCGAGGTTTCCAGAGAGTAAGTTACAGAATAATATGTAAAAATAATAGCCAGCCCATAGTTGCATATAATCTCCGCATCTAGTTAAGCGTCGTACGAGATAATGTTGCACAAATGGATAATACACGTACAAATCTTTAAATTATATCTAAATATTAGTATTAATAAAAGAATCGAATGTGCTAATTGTTAGTTTAAATGTTTTGTGTGTATTATCCCCTTAGTTATATAATCCCATATAGCACTTGAATATATGCGGTGATTAGATGCAATTTAGGTGCTCATATTCTTTCTAGAGGAAATTATGAGACCCAGAGCTTCAGATTAAATGAAATGATCAAGAAAATACTTATTTTTTTCTCTAGAACCCGTTTGAACATGTTTCATCTTCCAGCCTTTCACTTCATGCAATTCTATAACTGTGTACTAATTAGTTAGTCAGTTACAAGTAGTAAAAGGCACCTGTCAATAAACCCATGACCTGTTTTTCTTTTGTGTGTCTTTACTCACCTAATATACTCACATATATATAAGTCGATTCTCTGCTCTTGGCCACAACTCTTCGTTGGTCGCTACTAGGTACACTCTCTCCCGGCTCCAAGAGCCTTATCGTCCTTCCTTTTAAAGATATGTATGGATCCTGCCTCTGCAACTTCACTCTCCAGATTAATCCACTACATGACAACTCTAAGGCTGGAGAAATACTTCATAACATCCCTATGATTCATCTGAGTTTTCATCTTCCAGTTGTGTCCTCTTGTTCCTGTGTGTATGTGTGTGTGTGTGTGTGTGTGTGTGTGTGTGTGTGTGTGTGTGTGTTGCCGGATGAGTGTGCGCGCACGTAAACTGCCATTACCATAACACGCTAAGGAAGTGCTGTAAGCACACATCGTTGGACTCGCAATGTTGCATGATCGGGTTTCAGCTGAGCAGCACTGGCCGATCTGTTGAGGACGAGCCTGGCATCTGCATATACAGCCTTACCACCTTGTTGGCGGAAGAGACAACAAGACGACAACGCAGATTCCACAGACACGTGAAACGGCTTATTCTAATATTATAACGACGTTTCGCTCAAGGACTTTAAGTACTCCACAAAGGTTTCACCGAGGTAAGTGTAGCTGATACAGAGTGCGTCTCTGTCGCATTGCCAGCTATTGTGGATGGGTATTCAGCCTGAATGATAATTAACACTCAGTAAACTAAAGACACGAAGAACAAGGCTTTATTAAAAGCGACGTTTCGATTAATGAGAGCCTTACTGAACAAGATGATAAAGTGTTGTTGTTTCTTCTATTGACAACTTGTCAAGTTCCTGCCTCTGTCACACTAACCACCAGATAGTTTGTTTGGCTTAAGTCTGCCAACCGCCCAAGGATCACAAAAGCCACAATTAACTATAACACTATCCTCACTAATACTTAAATCCCAAAAATAAACATTAAATAAACTGTGTATATACGTGCACGCACGCACGCACGCACATGCACACTCATACATACACACACAGACAGGGAAAGTATTACACTGGATCAACAATAACTGACGGGAAGGAAACATGGGTTGGTAAGTGACGAGATGTCAGAGAGGGCGCTTGTGTGGAGTGGGGTTCCAAAAGGGTCAGTCCTAGGTCACTGCTGTTTCAAGTATATGTGAATGACATGACTGAAGGGATAGATTCTGAAGTGTCTCTGTTCGCAGACTATGTGAAGCTAATGAAGAAATATATAAGTAGACGAGGATCGGGTAAGCCTACAAAGAGATCGGAACAGACTGCAAGCCTGGAGTTTACCCCCAGCAAGGGCAAAATCATGAAGTTTGTGGAAAGACAAAGAAAACCGCAGACGGAGTATGACCTCGAATTCAATGGCTGCGATACTTACTAAAAGAAAAGGCTCTTGGTGCGAGCATCATACCGAGCACATCTCCTGAGGCGCACATCAACGAAATAATTGCTCCAGCAAAAGGGCGCCTGGCAAACCTAAGAATAGGGTTTCGATACCTAAGTATACGGAGTCATTCAAAACACTGTATACCGTGTACGTCAGGCCCATATTGAAGTATGCAGCACCAGTATGCAACCCACCCCTGGTCAAACACGTCGAGAAATTAGAGAAAGTGCAAAGGTTTGCAGCAACATTAATTTGGGAGCTAAAGTGTCCTATGAGGAGAAGATAAGGGATATCACACTGACTACACTGGAGGACATGAGGGATTGGGAGAACATGATAACGACATATAAAATATTGAGAGGAATGGACAAGGTGGATAGGGTCAAAATGTTTCAGAGATGGGACACAGCAACAAGGGGTCACAACTGGAAGTTGAAAACTCGGAATGAGTCACAGGGATGTTAGGATGTATTTCTTCAGTCACAGAATTGTCAGGAAGTGGAACAATCTTGAGAGTGATGTAGAGGAGGCAGCATCCATACATAGCTTTAAGATGAGGTACAATAACGAGGCGGGGCCAGGAGTTGTAAATCGAACCCTACAACCACAAATAGGTGAGTACAAACACGTTCACACCCACCCTCCTCCAGGATTGATGTATATACACTTCGGTGGGTATATATATATATATATATATATATATATATATATATATATATATATATATATATATACATCGGGGTATGTATACTGCCTGAGATACACATCGCAGAGAAACATTCCTATCAGTGTATATAAATCGAGAGATACAAACCTTTCGGTGTATACACACCAAAAGATACATACCTTCCTGTGTATATAGCGTGCTCCATCGGGTTACTTGATCTCAGCATTACTGCAGATACTATACACTTGTGTGAGGTCAAAGGACACCCGACCCTTCAATCCAAATCCGATACTGTTGAGGTAATCCAGACTCAAGGGACACTACTCTTCCCTTTCTTGGATGAACTATTTGTGCCTCTCAGTCCCCAGGCGCCGTTTGTTGTTTTTATCTGTCAACAAAAATCACTTGACACAGGCGTTCACGACAGGACTCAGTGGTTCCTTAACAGCAGGTAGTGAAATGTGGCAGTATATGACCGTAGAGTTTATTTTAATAAATGACTCTGCCATCGCTTGATGTGAGTCTTATTCTTGAGTTGATCCGTTCACTGGTGTTGGTCTCAAGACAAGGGCACCACAAGCCTGTGCTGTCTATGGCCATGTGAAGGTAAGGTAGCTCATGGCTGAATGCGAGTCACATCAGCAGCAACCTCTGCTTTTGAGATAACCTTCGCACTATGTAAAGCTTGACACCCTTTATGCAGAACGACAGCTTATACTAATAAAAGCTTGTTCTGGAGCTTGAATCTTTTTCTTCGTATTTGTCGAAAACATTCGTTTGCATTCTGCTGTTGGCTCAGTCATGTTGGTTAGAGTAAAGAAGCGTCGTTTCTCATCGCAACACACCAATTTATTCGCCAACTATTAAATACTAGTAAACTCATGTAAGGCGACGCTATTCCGCACCGTCTGCTTTAACGCAGACCTATTCTGACGTGGATCGAGAAAATCAATACTGTTTCACTCAAGTTTCATAGCAAAGGGAAGAGGGTTAGGGTCAGTGAGAGCCTCATTTGCGGCACGAAGAGCATCGTGGGGGAGAATGTAAATCCTGTCTCAGGGAACTCAAAGAATTATAAGTTTCTCAGGTGAGAAAAAATAAAAGAAGGAGAAAGAGCACAGTGGGAGGATTCAAGTTTTTTTTTTCATAATCTATTACAAGTTTAGTATGCAATTTATGTATACTGAAAGAAAGCTCCTTTACTGCTCAGGGCTCGTATAGCGCCCGAGAAATGGGAGGTATTCAAGTTTGGTACTAGGACCAATTGAAAGAACCAAGATCCCTTCGCCAGCATCAAGACATCCCACTAGATGGATATACAGGTTTGAAGGTGCATGTGTTCAGTGAGCTTACAAAAAGTGGGTCGTGATGATCACCTTTTAACATACGAGCGATGATCGTGAAAATTGCAACGCATAGAAATAGAAAACACACACACACATGCAAACACACACACACACACACACACACACAACCGGCATACTTTCCCCCAGGCAAATACATATACGACCTCCATCCGATGACCCATCCATACAAAGTATTCTTTTGTTATTCCAGTAAAATAATAATAATAAATTAGAAATAATAACAATAATATAATAATAATAAATATAAGCAGAACAACAACCTCATTCCCGTGCCACATGGAACTGTCGTTAAATGTTGAAATTACATAGGAGACCCGGACTTACCGGGTCGGGAGAAAAAGATTTAAATTATATCTATATATATATAGCTAAGTATTGAAATGGTACTTATACTTGTTATTCCTAATACCAATAGTTTGGTGGTTTTAGGATTGTCAGATAATTGGATCGAATACCAGTATTTCTTTTCATTTATTGCTAATATGTGCAAAAGAGCAAGGTGTAAAAAGCTCTGCCATAAAAGTGCCCATAATACTCAGAGCAAAGATTATCATTATTAAGTCTCATCACAAAAGATTATAATAGTCTTTACCAACGCAGAATGTTGTAAAAGTTGCCCACTTGATTTCCACCATTAATTCATAATTCCGTATTAAAGAATTATTTCATGGAGCACTCAGTGTTTGGGTTATAATAATGATAAGACTTATTGGTTGGTTGATAATGTTAGGAATCTTGTGATGGCTGACATGCAGGTGTGTGGTGGAGAGTGTGGATGGTGGTGGAGGAGAGTGTGGATGGTGGTGGAGGAGAGTGTGGATGGTGGTGGAGGAGAGTGTGGATGGTGGTGGAGGAGAGTGTGGATGGTGGTGGAGGAGAGTGTGGATGGTGGTGGAGGAGAGTGTGGATGGTGGTGGAGGAGAGTGTGGATGGTGGTGGAGGAGAGTGTGGATGGTGGTGGAGGAGAGTGTGGATGTTGGTGGTGGAGACCGAGGATGGTGGTGGTGGAGACGGATGATGGTGGTGGTGGTGGTTGTGCCGGATGATAGTGGTGAAGACGGGTGATTTTGGAGACAAATGGTGCTGATGGCAACAAATGGTGGTGAAGATAACCGGTGGTGGAGAAAAATGGTTGTATTGTAGGCAGGTGGTAGTGGTGGTGGAGACGTACGATGGTGGCGAAGACAGATGGTGGTGGTGGAGACAGTGATGTTGTGAAACAGCCGAGGAACATAAAAATATATAATGAATGGTGAAGACCTCACTATGAATTAACCTACGAGAATGGTCATAATGACTACCAAAATTTAACATCAGCACATGCCTACTTATGAAGGCTGTGGAAAGTGAAAATACCGGAAAGCAAGTACAGAAACGAAGGACGGGACGTCAACCTAAATCAAATATGGTAACAAAACCGAGTATATCTCCAGAATCTTCACAGCAAATGCGCTTTTGGCGAAAGTAACATTAGCTTTAAAGAATCTCAACAGAAAGATATTCGGGACCTTGAATACGTGGTATATTGCTCCCATCTTAGAGTATGCAGCACCAGCAAGGAGCCCACACCACGTCATAACAGAGACTGTAGAAGCTTGCAAACGAAACTAAACCCACAAGTAAGATAACTGAACTATGAGGAGAGCTCAAAGAGAGAATTCTTAATGGTGTACTAATTAGAGATGAATCGGATGTGAAAATTTAGATATCCGCGGATGCGGATGTGTATGAGAATGTCTTAGTTACTTATTGGATGCGGATGCAGAAATTGTGGATGTTCCTAGGTTGATCGATTCTGCACGAATTCGGATGCGGATATAAGAAATTGTGCGGAAGTTCCGCGGATGCGGATGCGGATAGGATATCCGATACATCACTCTTACTAATTACTTAGATGACATGAAATTGTGGACAAGGGGTAGACTGTTTGAGAGGTGAAAAAAAGGTACACGAGGGCGCATTTGGAAGTTAAAACACAGATGAATCAAAAGGATGTCAAGAAACATTTCTACAGCCCAAGTCTTTTCAAGAAGTATAATGATTTTGATGAAGAAGTGAAGGCAAACTTATATTCATAGCTTATGAATAGACTTGGTAAGAAGCCAAAAAGATGGGAAAGAACAAATCGTGCGTACGCCAGTTATAACGAGGGACCAGGAGCTGAAACTCGACCCTTGCAATTGCATGCGGGCGAGAAAAAACACGAACATACGATACACTTTCCCCTTTCCTCCCCCCACCAAACGCACACATCAGCATGCATGCTTTCATCAACCTTGTTCATTAAATTTGTTAACTAAAAAAAGAAGTATTAATCCTGGGCGTTAAAACCTGCATGAGCAAGATTAAATAGGCGTTTTTTCGTGCAAAAGTGTAAGATTACCCGTGAAGTTTTACGGGGAAACTTTTACCTTATTCTCTCTGCTGTTAAGCCTCTGTTAAATATGTTAAATATTTTATAAACACTATTTTAAAATATGTAATATATTGTGTGTATATATATATATATATATATATATATATATATATATATATATATATATATATATATATATATATATATATATATATATATATATATATATTTTCCACTTTTTGATAAATGTGAGAGATCACGAAAGCACTTGGAATAATACTGCTTTTCACATAATTAAAAAAATATTGAGACGCATAAAATGTGACCCTGACGATCATGTGTGTTTCAAAGTTGTGTGTTTGTAGGGATCTAGTCGTAGCTCTTGCTCTTGCTACTAAAATTACTATCTAGCAGAAGTGATTTAATGTGTTGCGTCTTATCATTTCTTATGTAGATCGTTCCACGTACCGACGACATTGAGACTAAAAAAAGAAGTATTTCTTAACTCTTTGGCTCCTCTGCTTTTGTTTTAAACTTGTTTTTTATATAAAGACCTCGCGCCTGTGTGTGTGTACTCACCTAATTGTGGTTGCAGGGGTCGAGACTCAGCTCCTGGCCCCGCCTCTTCACTGATCGCTACTTGGTCCTCTCTCTCCCTGCTCCTTGAGCTTTATCATACCTCGTCTTTAAGCTATGTATAGTTCCTGCCTCCACTACATCACTTGCTAGACTATTCCACTTCCTGACTACTCTATGGCTGAAGAAATAATTCCAAACATCCCTCTGAATTATCTAAGTCTTCAACTTCCAATTATGACCGCTTGTTTCTGTCCCCTCTCTGGAACATCCTGTCTCTGTCCACCTTGCCTATTCCACGTAGTATTTTGTATGTCGTTATCATGTCTCCCCTAACCCTCCTGTCCTCCAGTGTTGTCAGGCCGATTTCCCTTGACCTTTCTTCGTAGGACATTTCCCTTAGCTCTGGAACTATCCTTGTCGCAAACCTTCGCACTTTCTCTAATTTCTTGACGTGCTTGACCAGGTGTGGGTTCCCCGTACCGTGGTTTGTCATGTTTGTGCATGATTGCACAGTCCAGACAGCTGCAGCGGGTAGAAAGATGCATAATGCAACTCAAGCCTTTGTTATAAACATCGTTCCGCTACGAAATAAATCTTGTTAGGCTACACAGACCTAATCCTGTGCGAAGCTTTGTGTAAAATAGTCTCCCTCTCTGCATTTATTAACCCACTTGTTTGCTTATTGTCTCAGCAACAAACGAGGTTCTAATTGACTAAAACACTGTAGCCACTAATGGAAACTTTTGTTGACAACTTGACACCTTCACAGCCTTTTCAAATCTAACGATTTGAAAATGTGATGTTTTCATAAAATATAACTCGT
This sequence comes from Cherax destructor, assembly GCA_009830355.1. Lineage (NCBI taxonomy): Eukaryota > Metazoa > Arthropoda > Malacostraca > Decapoda > Parastacidae > Cherax > Cherax destructor. The sequence continues at coordinate 21,981 of WNWK01003231.1, read as the reverse complement.
CGGTATTTCCATATCATATAATTACAACGCGGGTGAACTCAATTAATCAATCAATTAATCAATGTATTTTATTTCATATATGCAGTTAAATATATAAAAACAACTCCACACTTTACATATAAGCACGCAAATAACTACTTCACTGTACATTCCTTAGCTGTTCAAGAATCGCTCTACAGACTGTCCTGTATTGTCACAGTAGCTCTGACTCTTATCATTACAGTATCCCTACGATCCCGTTGGGGAGGGGAACCTCTACCTGTATCCAAGTGATTCTACTCTTCTACGATGTCTCATCGTGTGAAGATTAAACCTAAAAGTTCTAATGTCAACAATGCCTCGAAGCTTGAACTTGCGACTGCCCTGAAAAGCTGTCTGCAGCTCAAGTTCTCGGGCATTGCAGCACTAAAAGAAACCTTCCTCGTCACCTTCACTGATGATGAGGAGGTTGAAAAAGTCCTTACACCAAGTGCAATGAAGACCCTGGACAAACCATACCACGGGTGGCGTTAGAATCCGCGTTCAGAGAGTCTCAAAATTCCAGACGGACCAGACCCCACCCGTGGTTTGTTTGCAATCGTGTCATTACGATTTCGTGAGTCAAGACCCTGGACCACCGTGGCTTTCCTATCTCCACATCTCCACACATGCGGGCTAAAAGATCTGTGTTCTGAAACGCCTTTATAGGATTATCACGGTCCTGTCCGCCGAGGAACTCAAGTCGTCGATTGAAGATCAGAACGACTGGGCCAAGGTGGAAAGTGTCGTGAAGATCCCCAACGCTTCCTCGATGCTTAAGGTCATGTTTATGGACATTAACATGGCTTCCAGAGCCCTGTCAGACGGCATGGCTATATCCTACTACCACATCAACCCTCGACAGAAAAGCCAGAACGCTTCAAACATATAACACCTTGTTCGACTTCCTACACCAATAACCACCTCCGAATGTCATATCAAGAATAAGATCTGTTCCACATGCGGGAATGATGGAAATGACTATCGATCCTGCACCTCTACTACTGCCCCCACTTGCATCAACTGTAAGAGAGACCAACACACCCGAGCAGCCAAATGTCCTGTCCGTAAGAAGATCTTATCAAAGAAGATAAAAGAAGGTCTTAAGAAGACGACCATTAATTCCCCAACTTATGCTGCTATAGCAAAGCTCCAGACGACCACTACCAAGATCCTCCAAACCCCCACTCCCTCTTCCCTACCTGTCTTCTGGTCATCTCTGTTTTTTTTTAACTCGTATATGACTTGACAATGGTTCACGAAAGACCGAAATATCGTCTTATCTTTTCATAAATGTGTTTATTTTGTGATACAAAAATATGAATGAGGGAGCACTGCAGCTGGTCTGCCCTCGATGCCTAGGCTACTCCTACTCAAATCAATCCCTTAACCACAGTTTATTTTAACAAGGAACCACTTCTAAACTATTCAGACTTAAGGAAGAGCTAGAATATATTTTAATATCTCTTTCACTCAGGTTTAAACTTCAGCAGAGTTGATAAGGGTCACTCCTGTGTGAAATATCGTCTAAAATAAAACCTTATCAGTCTGCTAACCTAGCCACTCTTCAGCATTGTATCTGTTAGGTTGAAACAAATCGTAATAACTTTTCACTGTCACTGAAGTCGAATATGACAACGGTTTAAGCGTTTAAGCGTTATCTGTTATTAGTTTTCCAACAGTTACGCGTTCCAACGGTTTAACGGTATTTTTTTGTGAGCAATTCCGCTGGGGATTAATTCACGAAATAATGAATTTTCGAAACATTTGCACAGAGAAGCTGAAGATATATATTTAGCCATCAATTAACAAAGTTTTGCAATAGAGTTTCCCAATTAGTCTAATGGGTTCAAGAACTTGTTTCAACATTGTGTTGGGTAGGAAGATTTGCCGACAAATTCAGTGTAAGGACGATGTGTGCAGAGCAAAACATTGTTTACACACAACGTTTCGCTCGTTGAACTTTGATAAAGCTCCAACTGTATGTAACTCATGCGGTAACTATATTTTATTAAGAAAACGTTTCGAAATCCAGTGACTGAAACTAGAGCAAAACGTGATCTGTTTAATAAACGTTTTCTCGGATGATAGTGTCTTGATGCCATATTGTTTCACTCTTCTTTCACCTGCTTTCGAAGAAATCATGGACTGCCTTCGTTTAGATTCACACTAAATATTGGTAATAAAGTGAATTAGTAAATTTGAATCAACTATTCGTCAAATTTTTTTCCTGCAAAGTAATGAACTCCGTAAAACAGAGAGAAAAAAATATATATATGAAAAGTCATTTTTTCGAAAGAGCTCCGGATGAGTGGCTCATTCGTAAATTACTAAATTAAATATTAAAACGATATTTTTTTTAATTTCCGAAATACGAAATTCATTTTAATCTTAAAGTTGTGAATTACAAAATTAAATATTAAAACGACATTTTTTCGGAATTTCGAATATACAAATTTAATTTTAATCTTCAATTTTGTAATGTTCAACCGAAACTACGAATTTACCAAAATTCAAGATTGAAAAGAAATTTATTTCAATGAAAAAAATATGAGAAAATTGACTTCGTAAAGCAATGTCAACAAATGGGGTTCCTCATGGGACAGTGGTCATCCCAATGCTAGAATTGTATGGTGATATCACCAATACACAAATAACTCACATTTATATTCTTTATATTCTTCGAAACCGAAAAATTGTGGACTAAATGACTTAGGAAACCAGTGGTGAAACTTTTCCTTTGAAAAACTATACACAAATATCCTTTTTCCGCACATTCTGATGATGTTCACAATGTATATTATCGTCTGTATAGTATTATACACGATGACAATATCGTAGCATACACTGTGTACAATATCGTAAGATACACTGTGACAATATCGTAGCATCCACTGTGACAATATCGTAGGATACACTGACAATATCGTAGGATACACGATGACAATATCGTAGGATACACTGTGACAATATCGTAGCATCCACTATGACAATATCGTAGGATACACTGACAATATCGTAAAATACACTGTGTCAATATCGTAGGATAAACGGTGTCAGTATAGTAACATACACGGTGACAATATCGATCTTATATGATGACCACCTTGTAGGATAAGATTCTATTATAATTGACATTCAGTAGATAAATTCATCACAATTATTGAAAATTAGTTCGTTGTATTGACCTCTGTTGAGAGAAAGAAAATTCTCTAGGCTACCTCTCTTCAACGAGGTGCTTTTTGCGAGGCTCTTGCTTGAAGGAATTGGAACTACGCTTCCTGCCTTTGTATAGAATGATAATGTCTTCCGTTCCCCAAGGATTATTTGAGCCTGCGGGCTGGGCACTAGCCCTCCCTGGTAATAATAATAATTATACAAATCTACACTAACGTACGCAAGGCATATACCTAACTAAAGAAAACCATTGCTCATTACACTTTAGCAGTACTTTTCCCCTCAGTTTTTATCAGTATGACCGTTCGTTTGATGCTACAGTCCTGTAATTTCAGAGACAAGCTGTAAAAATAAATTAGGCACATAGCTAACTGACGTAAAATTTTAATTACACGAGATTGAAAAAAACTCGACTGAAATTCACTGATACCAACATTATTCGTCCGTGTGATTTCCTGTGATACCATCATCTGCTTTGTGAGATACTCAGCAAAGGTATTGAAAATGCATTGTTGGGCCATCTGTTGGCAGTAAGTGAAATGACTTGTTGTTAGATCACTAAGCTTTCAATGTAAAATTTAATGAAACATTAGAATGTGCAGACGAGTCTGTCATTATATGGAGTAATAGTTAATAGGATGAGAATTCCTTTTTTTGTCGTATTTGATAAAGAGACTTGAAGTAATAGGAAAATTGGTCGACGTTTCGCCTGAACAACAGGCTTTATCAATTCAATATAAAGTCTGCTAAACAGACGAAACATCGCGCAAAAAAACAATTCTAATTGCCGCTGTTTTTTCGTTGTCAACTACAACTTAATTAAGCGTGACCAAAAAATAAACATTTCCATGCTTGCGAGAATTGATTTCATTAGAAAACTTGAAATGTTGAATGGAAGTTTAAAAATCGCTTTAGGTTATACTTGCCACGGAAAAATAAAGACACGTAATAGAACAAACCTTTACTGGGAAAATGTTTGGCTCTAATGTTGACATCATTAAGTCCTTCCTGGAGATAAACATCGTCCCAATTAAAGCAAGTCTTGTGTTTTCATTTTTGTCGGCTGTACTTCTTTCTACCAACTTTTCACTTACTTTCGTGATGAATTCACCCGTTTTTCACCATTTTGAAATAACACTTGAGAGATGTATTAAATGTTATCCTTTCGTGGTAATTTAAAAAAAAACACTTAAATGAAGAGAGCAATTTGAAAAGCCTTAGTCCCCTTATACTTCATGCACTCGTTGTACCCCTGCTTTTTACTGGGTGTATTTTGTACCGTCTGGCGGCCATTTGTTTTGGTAAGACGTGATTCCTGTATGTAGATATAATGAATATTATCAATTTTTCTCGTCAACCTCCCAAAGTTCGAAGGATTTCTAGAGTTCCAAGTAACTGAGGTGCGTGACTTACTTTTGGTGACTGTGGAGGTTCTCTGTCATTTAAAATTTCGCCTGTCTTAAAGTGAGGTTGTTAGAGTACAGTAATATTCCAGTCGAGAGAGAACATGTCACTTAAAAGTATTATCACTTTCTTGGCAACAGTGTTAATAATACTGGTGTGCTAAAACGTTATTTTTTTTGTATATATCGACCATTCAAGGCTTTGTGAAGCATTTCCTAACACTGAGTCTCATACCCTTACACTCGTCTTCCGCTCTGTTGAGTGGCTCCAGTTTATTCTATACTCCGTTTCAGTTAACCGATAAAAACAAAGTAGCAAGCAGGCAAGTAACGTCTGGTAACGCAGGACATTTTGTAGTTCCTCTTGTTATTACTAAGCCAGTTATTTAAATGCTATGAACTGAGCTGGAGAACTGACCGATACGGAACAAATTCGTCAGCGATGGTTCTCAAACTTCAGAAAACCTGGATGTCAATGGCAGTTCTTTTCAATAAGCCTTTTTTGTACAGCAATTATCTAAAATTGTGTATATTTTAAGTTCACAGTAAAAGTGTTGGGTGTGGCATAAGTCGCTTCAACGTGAACAAAAAAAATAATTCTGCATTCACCTCCCCCCCAAAAAAAAAAAAAAAAAAAAAGTTGTAACAATATTCAGAATAGGCGATTGGCAACACTAACTAGTTAGAGACGGTTTTACGATTAGCGGACGGAGGACCGAACCTCCAACACTCCCGGTGCCGAATGACCCGCACTGGTTTACCGCATCATGTAATAGCAAATAATCAACTGACTTCCTCTCCCAGCGTAGCAACAGCAGCTGTAACAGCGACAGTAGCAACAACAGCTGAAGCAGAAGCACCAGCTGCTGTTGCTGCTGCTGAAGTAGCAACAGCAGAATCAATAGCAACAGCCGAAGCAGCAGCAACAAAAGCAGAAGCAACAACAGCCGAAGCAGCAGCAGCAGCAACAGAATAGCAACAGCCGAAGCAGCAGCAGAAGCAGCAACAGCAGCAGCAGCATCAATAGTCGTAATAATAACTATGATATTTTCAGAGCACTGACCCTGTACTCAACGTATTAAAATACAATCTGATGTAAATATTAATTCTCCATACAGCGACTTGCGCCTCACCATGCATAAATAATATTCTATTTAACACTACATAATATTCGAGCGAAAATTAATATTGCAATAATTTAAGTCCATTAGAAAGCACCATTTTCGAAATAAATCACTCGAACTTTCAATATCATATTTTTTTTATAATTGATCTAGAACAGTGACGTCATTCTCGCATACACTGTATGCAACGAAATACAAAGTCGCAGCAGACTTAGCCTTTGGTTAGAAAATATTTCACCCAAGATGACCTTTTTCGAGTCATGACTAAGAATTCACGTGTGAGATAAGACACCGAACATATCAATGGCATTATACTAACATGTTAATAACAATATGCGGTTTATGTCATTTTATTCAGAAGAGGTTACGCCCACCAAGTCCCTGGTGGGGGGAAAAAAAACCAAGGTGTAAATAAAAGCTTCCTCTGCTTTAAGTGTCTTTTGTTTATTTTCCTCGGCATTTAACGTCCCATCCACAAGAACGTAAACAACTTTTTCTTCATGAGGCATAAAAAAAAAGAATTATTTCTGGCATCACATAATAAAATGCATTTCCTTGACCGAATGCGCATTTTCCACGTGACAAAATACATATTTGGTCAATTAAATGTATACGGTTCTCAGTGTACTTATGTAAATTGAGTTAAGAGAGTCAGTTCCCAGCAACCCTCCGTCTAATAGTCTCTTATACACGATTACTTGATCGTAACTTCTCCCAAGACGCTTGAGGAAGCCTACTGAGAGTACTCAGTGGGAAACGGCAAGTATTAAACGAACTTAATCTAAACTTGTGTGTGATGTTTCTAAACAAATGTACGCATGTGTTTCGAACATCAAAACGTGTGTGTGTGTGACATCAATACGTGTGTGTGTGTGTGTGTGAGAGTGAGGAGGGGGGAAATAAAAATATATAATTATATATATATATATATATATATAATTATATATATATATATATATATATATATATATATATAATATATATATATATATATATAATATATATATATATATATTATATATATATATATACATATATATATATATAATATATATATAATTATATATATATATATATATATATATATATATATATATATATATATATATATATAATTATATATATAAATATATATATATATATATATATATAATATATATATATATATATATATATATATATATATATATATATATATATATATAATTATATATATACATGTATATAATTATATATATAAATATATATATATATATATATATATATATAATTATATATATATATATATATATATATATATATATAATAATATATATATATATATATATATATATATATATATATATATATATATATATATATATATATATATATATATATATATATATATATATATATATATATATAATTATATATATATATATATATATATATATATATAATTATATATATATATATATATATATATATATATATATATATTTCATATAGACATTGAAAGTGAACTGCAATAGGGAGCATCATCAGGTTCAACACAAATCATGTGCGTCACCCATAATTAATGTATAGACCAACATGGACTACTTAAACATGTAACTTATTTCAGCACCCACCTGACTCCTGAACTCACGTCATCACTGCAATGACGCAAATGACACCCACACCCTCAGATCCACTCTCTGAGGGTGTCTCTTCTCCTTCCCTTGCATCGTATCAGACGAAATGAGACACGGCTCTGTTGTCATGTCGCAGGAAAATGTTCTCTGCAGTGATAGGGCGACATGTCGCTTTCACCTGCTTGTTCGTACTTTAAAAAGAACGAAGGGGGGGAAAATACCTGCTAGCAGGAACGTTGATTGACAAGCTAATTTACATAGGTGAGAGGTTTATGATGGTTTTATTTCTGATTCGTTCGTTTTGTACTTTTGTAATTAATGTATATGAAGTGTGCTTGAGTTTTTTTTAAAGTTATATTGGAAAGTTGTTGGCATGACCTCGTTGAAAATGAAAAAAAAAATCAGCAGGGAGGGGAGAGAGCAGTTCAGTATTTTGAAAATTTTCCACAGAAAATACATATATAGCATTTAATTATTGTGCTTTGAAAACATCAGAATAAAATTAAGTGCTCTCTGTCGTACGCTAATATATTCAGAGATTTTTTGCAAAATTTACATTTTTAACAAGAATATATAAAATATATATTTTTTTAGGACACGCACAAACAAGTCTGTTGGGTTCCTGACACACTTGAGACAGTAGGCCTACTGACAAATAACACAACTCTAAAGTAGGTCTACTGGAATGGAAGAGGCAGGTCCTGTTATCATGCAATTCTCTTTATTTATGCTACAATGTATCCTTTTTATAAATTTGCCAAAACATTTTCTTTAATAACCAATTTGCAATTAGTTTTGTTCATCTCTATACACTGTGAATCCATTGTTATGATTTTAGTTTTGATGAGTTGTTATGGTATTCCTCTATGTTCCAAGTTCAATTGTGAACTTCAGCAATGGAGTTAGCAATGGAGAAAGCCATCGTGAGCTACTGTAGTCCAAACACTTCTTTAGCAGAGAATATCTGAACAACGTTTCGCTCACGCGAAAATGGAACGTTTACATAAATTCTACTACTACATAGAGCCTAACTTAGAAAATAATAATCAATCTTCGTTATTAAAAATAGACTTCTAATTCTGGAAACTTATATTGTTACTCTTCTCTTTAATTTCAAAGAAACAATTACAACTGTCTGAGGTACTTTGGCCAAAACTATTACTGTTTCAATACACGAAAATAATTAGCTTAGGATATTTTAGATGTATTTCAGAGTATGTCTTAAACGACGTTTCGCAAAGAAATGAGCTTATGAGCGAAAAGTCTTAAAGTGAAGTCTTGCTTTAAGTCTTTGTATCCGCTTGTCGGCTTGTTGCCCAAGTTACCATAAGGGAATTTAATTAAAACCAAATTAACAGTAAAACTTTGAGTCTAACGACTTGCCAGCGGTGATCCAATGCTGTTTTTCAACTCCATTTGTGATTAACCTAATGGAAATAACCTTAATAACCTGGTTCACTCAAACACGGGAGCCCCTGTATTCCGATCTCACATAATATATTATGTAGTACTAGATGGGTTTGGGACATTCAACTCAAGAGTGGTGAAGGCTCAATCCTCCTGCACTCCAATAGCATAAACGAAATTTTACTCTTGCATCCACATTTTCTCTAGATAAGAGAAGAGATTAGGGAAAGCCATCGTAAATCGATTACTTTAAAATATAAGAAAATCGCAGTTGGTAGAGCACTCAGATCATACACTGAGTGTCCGTGGTTCGATCCCCGGTACGGGTGAAAACACTGGGCGTGTTTCCTTACACCTTCTGTCCCTCTTCACCTACTCTTAAGTAGGTACCTGGGTGTTAGCTGACTGGTGTTGGTCGCATCCTGGGGGATAAGATTACCCTACGTTGCCCGAAATGCTTTCCATAATCAGGGACTTTCTATATAGTATGGACCTGATGGAATCAAGAACCCCTCACCACAGTCAGGGAACCTTCGCGAGGGAACTTATTCCTTTGTGTTATACAAGTTACCCCATGAAATTAAAACGTGGATGAGAAGGGAAACGTTTGTAGGCGCAAAAAACAAGAGTAAAAGGGTCACCCTTTAGGCCTAAATCTTCACATTAAAGAAGTACATTTATAAAGGCTAGGAAAAGTAGCGTAGCTTTGAAATTAAAATTTACAATAACTCTTAGTGCAAAACAAACGTTTATTATATACAACGTTTCGATCCTGGTAGTTTTATCTATTCATAACTTGCGAAATCTGTACATTGTGCAAAATGTCGTCAGTAAAGTTTTGGCAATACCTGGCATACTATAGATGCAATGAAATCTTCGTAATGATCTTCGTAATGATCTTCGTAATGATCTTCGTAATGATCTTCGTAATGATCTTCGTAATGATCTTCGTAATGATCTTCGTAATGATCTTCGTAATGATCTTCGTAATGATCTTCGTAATGATCTTCGTAATGATCTTCGTAATGATCTTCATAATTATCTTCATAATTATCTTCATACTGATCTTCATACTGATCTTCATACTGATCTTCATAATGATCTTCATAATGATCTTCATAATGATCTTCATAATGATCTTCATAATGATCTTCATAATGATCTTCATAATGATCTTCATAATGATCTTCATAATGATCTTCATAATGATCTTCATAATGATCTTCATAATGATCTTCATAATGATCTTCATAATGATCTTCATAATGATCTTCATAATTATCTTCATAATTATCTTCATAATTATCTTCATAATTATCTTCATAATTATCTTCATAATTATCTTTCTAATTATCTTTCTAATTATCTTCATAATTATCCTCTAAGTACACAGTTTGGTTATAATAGTACACTCTAATTAAGGAAGGCTTATTTATAATAACAGAATTGTTCAGTTTTACCAAAAAAAAATAGTTTTTTATCTTTCTAAACGAAAATAAAAAATGAAATAATAGTCTTCTATCTTTTAATACGAAGAGAAAAAATAAAATCCCACAAACGATAAATGAAGACCTGATTAAAAAACAAAAAAAAAACAAAGAGGGTCTAATGAAAAAAAAATGTAAAAAAAATAAATTTTAGTATCTGCTTAAAGTGTTGTGTCTTGAGCTCATTGCATATGAAGTGCTATAAAACACAGCTCTAATTTTTGTCCATCTGCATGAAACACTACAGCAGTGAGGATAATGTTTAGAAGAGATTTAGCGCTAGACAAATCTTTCTAAATCTCTGACTGTAATGGTCCGTATTATTTACAGTCTCCGCCTTAGTCCCGTGTAAAATTATGTAGTCGCCAGACTCGCAGTTTATAATTTCGCTTTTGTCCTAATGTGTTTATAAACAAAATATATATATATATATATATATATATATATATATATATATATATATATATATATATATAATATATATATATATATATATATATATATATATATATATATATATATATATATATATATATATATTTATTTATTTATTTAGAATTCGCAGAACAGGCGAAATATTCAGAAACACTAATCTCAGGTCGACGGAGACTCGAACCTACGAAAATTGGAACAAGGTACGCAGTGCTCTACCACCGTCTTGGTCCAAGGCAGCCAGCATTTAGGCAGGTGGTAAGCTTTTTATCTGATCCCCTGCATGCATCCACCGACGAGAGATTTTTACAACGTTTAGAATTCGCAGAACAGGCGAAATATTCAGTTCCAAGGTTCGTAGGTTCGAGTCTCCGTCGACCTGAGATAAGTGTTTTGTAAATATTTCGCCTGTTCTGCGAATTCTATTTCAGGTCACCATTATCGCCATGGCATCCTCTTTGACGTCACAAGATATGGAATTACCTGTCACCTTCAATATCAAAGACCTGCCGCCCTTTAAACTGTTAATGCACAGCGAAGACACTTGCCTGGATTATCTCACAAAATTTTGGTAAACACTCTGAATTCCCTTGCCACTTCAACATCATAGACCTACCGCCCCTTTCAATTGTTATTGCACATTTACGCTTCCAATCTGACTTTACACACAAGAATGTAGATTTGCATTTTTTTTATATTACCTGGCCTCTGCGATTATTACCGATTATTAATGCTACTTGGTAGATCAGCCGAACTTTCACACACACACACACACACACACACACACACATCTTGAATAGTTCATTATTATAATAAAAAAGAAGCGCTAAACCTCTTGAATAGTTCAGACATTGAGAACATCACATATAAAGGGCCACTTGGAGCTAGTGATCATGTGGTGCTGAGCCTCGAAGATATAGTAGAGTTACAAGTGGAGAGGGAAGCAGGAGGAGTAGGACGGGAGGATCCAAACTACAAAAGACGGGACTACACAGGTATGAGGAATTTCCTGTATGAGGTTCAGTGGGAATGAAATGATGGAAAAATGATGGTAAATGATGGTAAATGATGGTAAATGAAATGATGGAATACGTGACGACGAAATGCAAGGAGGCAGAGGAGAGGTTCGAACCCAAGGGCAACAGAAATAATTGGAATACCAGAACAAGTCCTTGTTTCACCCAAAGGTGTATAGAGGCCAAAACTAAGTGCACTAGAGAATGGAAAAAGTATAGAAGACAAAGGACCAAGGAAAATAAGGAGATTTGTCGAAGAGCTGGAAGAGAATATGTTCAGGTAAGACGGGAGGCCCAGGGGCAATATGAAAATGACATAGCATCGAAAGTCAAGGCTGACCCGAGAGTGTTGTACAGTCACATCAGGAGGAAAGTAACAGTCAAGTACCAGGTAATCAGGCTGAGGAAGCAAGGAGGGGAGATCACAAGATACGACCGAGAAGTATGTGAAGAGCTCAATATGAGATATACGGAAGTATTTTCAGTGGAGACAAGAGACTCCGGAAAGCCGAAACGGTGGGGTACACCAGCAAGTGCTGGGCACAATACATTCAACTGAGGAGGTGGTGAAGAGGTTGTTTATTTTCAGATGACATCATCTGAAAATAAAGATTTGATTTGCACATACTGCATTTTTTTATATATTCTGTAATGTCAGTAGCGCACTTTCGTATCCAAGCGGATCTGTGATAACTGAATCATTTCACAGATTTTCTTAAAAATATTATAATAGGTATATAACTCGTAACAAGAGATTTAAATTGGATATATTCAGATTTATATAGGATATAGGCAAGCACTGTTTTTGGAAAGATAGTGATAGATGACTTAATCTGATATCTTTGGTAGCTCTAATAAAAGGTTAGGCCATCTGAATAAGAGTAGTTGGGTGTTAATTCAATAGCAGTAAATAGAATATTGTACGGTTCATCTATGCCAGAGATAAAAATCCAATGGAGTCAGTTTATTTTCCAGAAGGTCACGAAATCACTTTGTTTTCGTATCTGTTAATGCTTTGCAAACTCGATCACAATCCCAGAAAACTGTCAATTGATAAAAAAAATAAAACGCATAATAGTTACAAATGTTTGGTGTGGCAGAACAACTCGTTAATGCTTCTGTTTAGTGGCTTCACATGTTTTTACGGTGGAATTAAAACGTCAATGGGCCATAATTTCGTCATTCTGAATATAATTTCCCCTGTAAATGCACACCAAAATATGAGTTACACTGGTTGGAGAGCGTAACGTATTTGGAAGTACTGAGATGTATGCAAAACAAACCAATATTTAAACAACATTTCCCTCTAAGTAAAGCATTTTGTCCATACTTGTGACTTGGTCCAGGTGAATTACACAGCCTCTTACAAAATTCACTCTTCTCTAATAACTCTGTTGGATGCTTATTTACTTAAAAGAAACACGTCAGATAACAAGTTTTTATTAGGTAACACAGTGGTAGAGTACGCCGACAGTATGCTAATAAGAGACACAATGCGTATTTTGGCATTTTACTGTGAATGTATTTCGTTCGCCAGGGACTTCGATAAAGTCCTTGATGGATGAATGAAATTTCATAAACCACATTGTCTTATTTGCATTCAAGTTTTTATAATGACAACGTTTTACTAAGCTCTGTGGATTTTGTAAAAGCTCTGTCAAGGGCGAAAAGTTGTCCCAGCAAAAGCTTGTGTTGTCTACATTATTTTGGGTAGTACATTTATCTGATTCTCGACTACGAAAAATAAAAAGGCACAACACCGTGACTGGAACAATTAACAAATTACCCGCACTTAAGTGTAAAAATACTTGTCTGTACGAAGATAAACACCACACGTAGACAGGGAAAAGGGAATATTGTATAGTTTATTTTCCAACTGAGGTCCTTTTCACTTGAAAGTGAAAATTATCTAAATGTGTCTTTTTGTCCTTACGATGGTGAATATTTTTAGAACAGTAAGGCTTTATCGCCTACGTGGAGTAAAACTTCCTTTATGATTTAGATGCGTTTCGGTCTCTGCGTGATCCGCGAAAGGCGTCCACGTGTTCAAATAAGCCAAGACTTCCTCATTATAGATAGATGCATTTTCAGTTCCCAAGTTACGGTACCCAGATAGCATGAGGTGTTCTCAAGTTGAAAACGATAACAAATGGGAGGTGTTCTCAAGTTGAAAACGATAAGAAAGGGGAGGTGTTCTCAAGTTGAAAACGATAACAAAGGGGAGGTGTTCTCAAGTTGAAAACGATAACAAAGGGGAGGTGTTCTCAAGTTCTAAACGATAACAAAGGGGAGGTGTTCTCAAGTTCTAAACGATAACAAAGGGGAGGTGTTCTCAAGTTATAAACAATAACAAAGGGGAGGTGTTCTCATGTTATAAACAATAACAAAGGAGGAAGAAAAAAGTATTTTATCAAACACCTAACAGGATACGCATTAATTAAACAGTGAACGCGTCTCCTACGAAAACCGCCCGTAAATGCAATATCGTCTACGATCGTTAACTACACGTTAATATAGGCTAATTTAAGTTAGATTAGGTTACCTTAACATGAGGTGGGAAAAATATGAAAAAAAAAAAAATAACAAAAGTAGGGATATTCATGTGAGAATGGACTCACTATTTAAAGTACTGGTGATTCATGCCACAGGGTGACTTAACCAATTTCCATAACCAGAAACTGCGTGATTGATGACACTTGAAATAAAACACGAGTTTGGATACTCGACAGGAAGGAAAATCCAAATTTGAGGCCGAAAACATCGAAAAGAAAGAGTCCGAAGCGATTCGAAATAGATTATAA
>WNWK01003231.1:0-2500 GCA_009830355.1 Cherax destructor | reverse complement strand
GCTAGTGAGAGTGTAGGAAATGGGTCGAAAATGTATGGGGTAGATTTAAAATGTAGTGTTAGAGGTTCAGCAGAAGTTTGGGTTACAGGCGAGTGGGTGGAGGGAAGAGGAGGGGTTTGGAATGATGATGTAAAGAGAGTAAGGAGAAAAAGTTAAAACAATGAGAGGTTTTACAAAGTAGAAGTGATGCAAGGAGGGAAGATATATGGAGAGAAAAAGGTTTAAAAAAGTGGTGAACAAGTAAAAGAGAGCAGATGAGGGGAAGGTGAGATGTTATCAGCAAAATTTTTTGAAAATAAGAAAAAATTTTGGAATGAGATTATAAGTTGGGGGAAGCCTTAGAGAACAAATGGATTTGACAGTAAAAAAAGGAGAGGAGAGTTATTAAGGAGAGTTGAGGTATCGGGAAGATGGAGAGAATATTTTGAGGATTTGTTAAATGTTGATGAAAAGAAGCCGGTGATTTTGTGTGTAGGGCAAGGAGGAAAACATCTTGAGGAGTGTGGAAGAGCCAGTTTTGGGGGGTAGGGGAAGTTCGTGGGAAGCAGGGTAGAATGAAAGGGGGGGATCAGCTGGGATTGATGGGAAAAGATAGAAATGTTAAAAGCAGGTGGGGGGTAAATTGGAGTGGTTGTGCCATTATTTAATAAATGTATGGAAGAGGGAAGGACCTAGGGATGGAAAAGAGCGTGCATTGTTCCCTTTGGGTTTAAAAGTGAAAGACAAAAGAGTGCAAAAATATAGGGAAAAGTCCGTTGATTAAAATGCAAAGTGTATGGTAGAGTTATTATTGAAAGAATTAAGAGTAAAAAAGAAAGAGGGAAACAGATGAAAAAAGGGGGCCCTTTTGGAAAGGTAGGGGGTGAGACCAAGTAGTTTACAGTGAAACATATAGGTGAACAGTATTTGGGTAAGGGTAAAGATGTTTTTGTGGCATTTATGGATTTGGAAAAGGCGGGATAGGGTAGATAGGGGGCAATGTGGCAGATGTTGCAGGTGTATGGAATAGGAGGAAGGTTACTTTAAAGCAGGAAGAGTTTTTATGCGGATAGTGAGGCTCAGGTTAGAGTGTGTAGGAGGGGAAGGACTACTCCAGAAAAGGGGGCCCTTTGACAAGGATGTGTGATGTCCCCCGTGGTTGTTCAATATATTTTTTAGATGGGTTTTTAAGAGAAGGAATGCAAGGGTCTTGGCAAAAGGTGTTTGGGCTAAAAGATAAAGAGCCCAAAACAAAGTGGAGTTTTCACAGTTGCTTTTTTTCTGGGTGACACTGTGCTTTGGGAGATCTGAAGAGAAGCCAAAAAGGTGGTGAGAATAGGGTGTGATAAGAAAATTGAAAGGAATATAGGAAAGAGTAAGGTGATGAGGATAAAAAAAGAATAGGTGACGAAAGATTGGATATCAGATTGGAGGGAGAGAGTATGGAGGAGGTGAATGCATTCAGATATTTGGGAGTGGACATGTCGGCGGATGGGTCTATGAAGGATGAGGTAAATTTTTTTGGGGGGGGGGTGGAGCACTCGAGTCTGTGGAGACAAAGAACCTTGTCCATGGAAGAAAGAGGGGAATGTATGAGAGTATAGTTATACCAACGCTCTTATATGGGTGTGAAGTATGGGTGATGAATGTTGCAACGAGGAGAAGGCTGGAGGCAGTGGAGATGTCATGTCTGAGGTCAATGTGGTGGTGAATATAATGCAGAGAATTCGGAGTTTGGAAATTAGAGGAGGTGGGATTACCAAAACGATTGTTTTTTTTTTTTTTTTTTTTTTTTTTTTTTTTTTTTTTTTTTTTTTTTTTTTTTTTTTTTTTTTTTTTTTTTTTTTTTTTTTTTTTTTTTTTTTTTTTTTTTTTTTTATATATATATATATATATATATATTATACATATATATATATAAATATTATTATTATACATATTATTATATATATATATATTATACATATATATATTATTATTATTATTATATATTATTATTATATATATTATACATTATTATTATTATTACATATTATTATTATTATTATTATTATTTATTATTATATTATTATAATATTATATTATATTATTATTATTATTATTATACATTATATACATACATACATATATTATTATTATTATTATTTTATATTATATTATACTATTATATATATATATTATTATTATTATTATTACATACATATTAATTATTATTATTATTATTACATATATTATTATTACTATATATACATATTATTATTATATTATTATTATTACATATATTATTATTATCTTTATTATTACAATTACATATTATTATTATTATTATATTATCATATTATTATTATTATTATTATTATTATTATTATTATTATTATTATTATTATTACATTATATTATTATTATTATTATTATTATATATATAATATATTATTATTACATATATTATTATTATTATTATTATTATTATTATATATGATATATTATTATATATATTATTATTATTATTATATATATATAT
>WNWK01003230.1:27500-174997 GCA_009830355.1 Cherax destructor | reverse complement strand
TAATCCCGTGTTCTCACTGTTAACCGAGGTGTTCTTCTGTTCATCATCCAATGACGGGATCCTGAGCGACCACTCACCCCACCCCACCCCGGCCGAACAGAGGGTAAACAAACCTCACCCACACCTCCGCTGGCAGGATCCCATAAACACCACCAGTACTCAATTCCCAACATGCACACTACACTTACACTAATACAGAAGCAACTGTCTGATGCAGAGAATTGTCACGACTCTGTAATCTCCGGTGGATACTCACGATGACGTCTGTTGAAACTGGCCCTTGCTAAACATGTTGGTTCTCATTTACACACAAAATGTATAAATGTATGGAGCACCACAAACTGGCTCCCTCATTCCATGCCGGCAGGCGTGTGTAAATATATATATATATATATATATATATATATATATATATATATATATATATATATATATATATATATATATTATATATTATCTTCAGCAGAGGCTAGTACACCAAACGGGGAGTAGAATGAAATTTGCTACCACCACAACCGTAAAACATCTAGCTCTGCTAGATGCTTGATTTTGTAGGATTCCGTCGTACTGTGGGTTAGAGCGTCATGTGGTTTCGCTCACCATGAGGTGAGCCAAAACAACATGGGTTCGAATCCTCGGCTAGTCGCATTATTATTATTGATTCAATACGACTTGTTCGTGATCATAATATATAATATATATATATATATATATATATATATATATATATATATATATATATATATATATATATATATATATATATATATATATATATATATATATATATATATGTCGTGCCGATTAGGTAAAACTGGTCAATTAGCAAGAACTCATTTAAAATTAAGTCCTTTCTAAAATTTTCTCTTATACGTTTAAAGATATATTTTTTCATTTATGTTATTGTAAGAATTTTTAATTTTGTACCAAGAGAAACTTTGAAAACCTACCTAACCTTATTACAACAAGCGCAATTTAATTTAGCCTAACCCAACTAAATATATTTTAGATACGTTAACATTAATTTAATAATAAACAAACACAATGAAATATATTTTTCGTTGTGTTCAGAATGATTTTGGCGAAATTATTGCATACACAAATTTTCACTTGTCTTATATGGCAAGAAGAGCGTTGCTATTTAAGCCAAAATCGCAAGTTTTACCTAATCGGCACGACATATATATATATATATATATATATATATATATATATATATATATATATATATATATATATATATATATATATATATATATATATATATATATATATAGTCGTGCCGATTAGGTAAAACTTGTGATTTTGGCTTAAATAGCAAGGCACTTCTTGCCGAATAGGGCAAGTGATAATTTGTGTATGCAATGACTTCGTATAATTCGTTCTGAATGTAACGAAAAATACATTTCATTGTGCTGGTTTATTATTAAATTATTGTGAGCTTATTTAAACTATATTTAGTTAGACTAAGCTAAATTAAATTGCGCTTGTTATAATAGGGATATGTAAGTTTCCCAAGGTGCTTTTGGTACAAATATCTTTAAATGTATAAGAGAAAATTTTAGAAAGGACTCAATTTTAATTGACCAGTTTTACCTATTCGGAACGACATTATACACACACACACACACACAACTATATATATATATATATATATATATATATATATATATATATATATATATATATATATATATATATATATGTCTGATTAGTAAAACTGGTCAATTAGCAACTCTTCTAAATTAAGTCTTTCTAAAATTTTATCTTATACTTTTAATATATTTTTCATTATGTTAATGTAAGAATTTATAATTTTGTACCAAGAACTTGAAACTACTAACTAACAAAGCAATTACCCAAACCCTAAATATATTTTGATACGTTAAATTAATTTAATAATACAAACACAATGAAATATATTTTTCGTTTGTTGAATTTTTTAATTATTGCATACAAAATTTTCTTGCTTATATGGAGGAGTGTTGCTATTTAAGAATCGCAAGTTTACCTAATCGCAGCATATATATATAATTACCGTGATTAATTTATGTTTCCTGTACAGTTTGTTTTAAGAATGCGGAGATATTCTTGTATTTTCCAAAGACAAATGTAATGCCACGAGTTCTTGTTATGATTTTTCCCAAGTATAATAGAAGTTCGTTAGTGATTGTTATTACTGTTAGTAACCGGTGACGTCACAAGGCTCAGTCGAACAGCAGTGCATGCTGGGAAGTGCCAGTCACCCTGGGAAGTGCCAGTGACCCCTCTATGCTGCCTGTGAAAATTTTATTAGTTCTAAGTTTCAAGAAAAATGGCTCATAAATGATTTACTGTCCGAAATATTTCGCATCTCCTCCCCAAAAAAATATTATAATTGTAAAGTTTCATTGAAACTAATGTATATTCTTAATAATTTAAATTATTTTAGCGTTTAATCTACTAACTTTTGAAAGTCATCCATGAATATAGTAAAAGCTATTCTTTTTTGTACCTTCTCTATTGCTGTTTTCCTCGCCTGCTGCTCTTTTCCCTCCTCCTCTTCTCCTTGAAGACGTTTCGCCAACCTGTTGGTTTTGTTAATTCATTATATATGTGTAGACAGTAGAAGAGGTTATCAGTTCTTCAACGTAAAAGAGCTGAACACAGAAGACGGTACAAGATGTGATAATTAGTTTATCAGCATTGAGACGCGTTTAGTATCTTGCCTGAAGTAAAGCAGGAAGATGGACTTTTATATGAGGTACCACTGTTCGCTACCGACATCCTATTTGTTAAGCTCTGGTCCAACTCTTTGGCCTCACCTACTCATCTTAGATGGTCCCTGCCTTCTACTCCTGCGCCTCATCTGACTCCTGTATACAAGAGTCAATATTCCTGCCTAAATTCAATTCGAATTCATCAGGACCAAGTTACTGAATATCGGTTTCGAGGTTGAGGGACTGATTACCACATCTACTGTCTTAACATATCACTGTAATAAACTGATGAAGTCAACGGTTAGCGAAACTTCTTCGTATTAAGATCCAGAGGTGTGTACTCACCTAATTGTACTCACCTAATTGTGGTTGCAGGGGTCGAGACTCAGCTCCTGGTCCCGCCTCTTCGCTGTCCGCTACTGGGTCTCTGCTCTCCCTGCTCCATGAGCTCTATCATACCTCGTCTTAAAACTATGTATGGTTCCTGCCTCCACTATATCTTTCTCTAGACTATTCCACTTCCTGACTATTCTGTGGCTGAAGAAATGCTTCCTAACATCCCTTTGACTCATCTGAGTCTTCAGCTTCCAGTTGTGTCCCCTTGTTTCTGTGTTCCCTCTCTGGAACATCCTGTCCCTGTCTACCTTGTCGATTCCCCGCAGTATTTTGTATGTCGTTATCATGTCTCCTCTGACCCTTCTTTCCTCCAGTGTTGTTAGTCCTATTTTCCTCAACCTTTCTTCATAGGACAGACCCCTGAGTTGTGGAACTAGCCTTGTCGCAAACCTTTGCACTTTCTCTAGTTTCTTTACGTGCTTGACCAGGTGTGGGTTCCAGACTGTTGCTGCATATTCTAGTATGGGCCTGACGTACACGGTGTACAGTGTCTTGAACGATTCCTTGTTAAGGTAACGGAACGCTAATCTTAGGTTTGCCAGTCGCCCATATGCTGCCGCAGTTATCTGGTTGATGTGTGCCTCCGGAGACGTGCTTAGCGTTATACTCACCCCAAGGTCGTTCTCCTTTGCCGAGGTTTGTAGCCCTTGTCCACCTAGCCTGTACTCTGTCAGCGGTCTTCTTTGTCCTTCTCCGATCTTCATGACTTTGCATGTGTGTGTGTGTGTGTGTGTGCGTGCGTGTTTGTGTGTGTGTGTGTGTGTGTGTGTGTGTAATTCCTCATCTTGTCGGCACTGTATACCATTATTCTTAGGATCCTCCTCACCTTCTCTCTCCTGTTCCTGTCTCCCTCATAATCATTTTCTCACTTCATTATTCTGGTTCTTCCTCCTTATTGCTCCTCCTCCAAACAGGTTTATTAGTGAATCTTATCTTCAGAGCAAATCTCAGATACGGGAATTTTTCCCTACCCTCTTTCTCTGCCACCTCTTCTCTCTCTTCTATCCCCCTCTTTCTACTTATTCCTCTAATCTATTATCTCTCTCTCTCTCTTCTCTCTCTCTCTCTCTCTCTCTCTCTCTCTCTCTCTCTCTCTATTACCTTTCCCCTGTTTCAATATTTTCCTCTCTATCTCTCTCCAAAAAAAAAAAAAAGCAATATTTTGTTAAGCTTTGGATATAAGCTTTAAATTTTAGTAATTTTCTATGAATATGATAAAACTCTCTATCGTTATTATTTGTTCCCATTATCATATTGCATCATAATGTGTAAACATGGGAACACGAAGGGACTTGTACGAGACAGGGACATACTCATTACCATAAGGTTACAGTCCATCAGCTCATTAATTACAGTGATGTATAACCCACCTGTCTCCCTCTCTTTGTCCTTGTACGACCCTCTTCCTCCACCACCTTCTCCTCCTATTTGTCTTCACTCGCCATCTTCTCCCTCTCTTCCTTCTCTCTTCCTTGTCATCCTGCTTCTCCGATGCCTGTCTTCTTACTGTATTACTTCTACCTACTCATTTTCTCCTTCAACCCCCTACTTGTATTTCAGTCTTTATATTCTTTTCAATTGTATCACCCTCTTTTTCTTCCCTCCATCTCCTTTTCCCTTCTTTATCTTCCAGTTCTCTTCTCTACTATCCCCTTTATCCAGCATCTTACAAAAGAAAAAGCTTGAAAATGAGTTTACTAAAATATTTTATGTGAAAGAATTTTTAAGCTTGAGAGCCTAATCACCCAGATGGAAGCACCGTACACTCACCAGGGACAAGGATCATCAACAGGTATTTAAATGATATACCTGACTGCTCTTGCAGGTTCATCACTAGCAAATCCAGTCGCTAAGAATTCACCTTCCTTCAACACTACATGCTCGCTTAGCTATCACCTAGGCTATGTTGCATATCACTGTTGCAATGTCGCCAGCTTGTCAGCTTGAGCCAGTTTGGCCATTCTCCTCTGACCTTTCTCATTAACAAGACGTTTTTTGCCCACTCGACTTCCGCCCGCTGGATGTCTTATGTTTTCATACCATTCTCTATAGACTCCCAGGAGATCAGCAACAAATGAAATACTCAACCCACCCGTCTGACACCAACATTCATTCCACGGTCGATCTCACAGAAAGTTGATCACATTTCTTCCCAGTTTTAATGTTGGGTCTGAAAAACAGACATCTTAACCATGTTTGTATGCTTATATATATATATATATATATATATATATATATATATATATATATATATATATATATATATATATATATATATATATATATATATATATCGTGCCGATTAGGTAAAACTGGTCAGTTAGCAGGAACTCATCTAAAATTAAGTCCTTTCTAAAATTTTCTCTTATACGTTTAAATATATATTTTTTCATTTATGTTAATGTAAAAAATTATAATTTTGTACCAAGAGAAACTTTGAAAACCTACCTAACCTTATTACAACAAGCGCAATTTTATTTAGCCTAACCCAACTAAATATATTGTAGATACGTTAACATTAATTTAATAATAAACAAACACAATGAAATATATTTTTTTCGTTATGTTCAGAATAATTTTGGCGAAATTATTGCATAAACAAATTTTCACTTGTCTTATATGGCAAGGTGAGCGTTGCTATTTAAGCCAAAATAGCAAGTTTTACCTAATCGGCACGATATATATATATATATATATATATATATATATATATATATATATATATATATATATATATATATCAAAAACACTGATCTCTGGTCGACGGAGACTCGAACCTACGGACCTCATGACAAGGTACGCAGTGCTTTGCCGACCGTACCACACTGGTCCAATACCTTGGCATCCAGCTTTCGCTAGACGTTATTCCAAGGTCCGTAGGTTCGAGTCTCCGTCGGCCAGAGATCAGTGTTTGTGAATATTTCGCCTGCTCTTGCGAATTCCTAGCAATATATATATATATATATATATATATATATATATATATATATATATATATATATATATATATATATATATATATATATATATATATATATATATATAATATATATATATATATATATATATATATATATATATATATATATATATATATATATGTTATATATCGTGCCGAAAAAGAAAAAATAAACTAGTCATTTAGCAAAACTCGTTTAAAATTAAGTTCTTTCTAAAATTTTCTCTTACACGTTTATTTTTTTTTATAACCTAAAATGGTCATACCTGACCATAATTTTTAAAGGGGTGGACCGGTAAGCCAGCGGAAGGCCTCGGTCAGATGACCAAAAGCTCCAACGGTGGGTCATCATATGACAGACCCGCATCGGGAAACCCTTTTCCTGTTTCCTGACAAACATTTCCTAACCTTATACGTTTAAAGTTTTTTTTTCATTTATGTTAATGTAAAAATTTTAAATTTTGTATTAAAAGAACCTTAGAAAACTTACATAACCTTATTATAACAAGTGCAATTGAATTTAGCCTAATCCAACAAAATATTTTTTTTAGATATGTTTAGATACAGATATGTTTAGATACGTTTACTATAATTTAATAATAAACAAACACAATGAAATATATTTTTTTCGTTAGGTTTAGAATGATTTTTGCGAAATTATTGCATACACAAATTTTCGCTTGTCTTATATGGCAAGAAAAGCGTTGCTATTTAAGCCAAAATCGAAAGTTTTACCTAATCGCCACGACATATATATATATATATACATATATATATATATATATATATATATATATATATATATATATATATATATATATATATATATATATATATATAATGTCGTGCCTAATAGGTAAAACTGATCAATTAGCAAGAACTCATTTAAATTAAGTCCTTTCTAAAATTTTATCTTATACGTTTAAAGATATATTTTTTCATTTATGTTAATGTAAAAAATATGATTTTGTACCAAACGAAACTTAGAAAACCTACCTAACCTTATTATAACAAGCGCAATTTAATTTAGCCTAACCCAACTAAATATTTAAGATACGTTTACAATAATTTAATAATAAACAAACACAATGAAATATATTTTTTTCGTTAGGTTCAGAATAATTTTTGCGAAATTATTACATACACAAATTTTCGCTTTATATATATATATATATATATATATATATATATATATATATATATATATATATATATATATATATATATATATGTATATATATATATATATATATATATATATATATATATATATATATATATATATATATATATATATATATATATATATATTTATATGTGTGTGTGTTGTGCCAAATAGGTAAAACTTAAGATTTTGGACTAAATAGCAACGCTCTTTTTGCCGAATAAGGCAAGCAAAAATTTGTGTAAGTAATAATTTCGGAAAAATCATTCTGAACCTAACGAAAAATATATATTTCATTGTGTTTGTTTATTATTAAATTATTGGAAACGTATCTAAATATATTTAGTTAGATTAGGCTAAATTAAATTGCGCTTGTTATAATAAGGTTAGGTAAGTTTTCAAAGGTTCCTTTGCTACAAAATTATTAATTTTTACATTAACATAAATGAAAAAATATATATATTTAAATGTATAAGAGAAAATTTTAGAAAGACTTAATTTTAAAAGAGTTCTTGCTAACTGACCAATTTTACCTATTCTGCGTGACAAATATATATATATATATATATATATATATATATATATATATATATATATATATATATATATATATATATATATATATATATATATTGTGTGTGTGTGTGTGTGTATAGTGTACTTGCGTGCAAAAAATCGCGAACAAGCTATGCATGATGCAAAAAAAAACCACGGGGGAGTTGAAAGATAGCTCTAGGCCTTTCATGTTGCAATCAACACATCAAAAATCCGAGCAAACACGTTCAGGGTGAGCGTTTTTGCGCTCTGAACGTGTTTGCTCGGATTTTATCCTCTTTTCTGCAACATTGCAAGCTCCTGATATGCTGATTGCAACACGAAAGGCCTAGACTGGCTACTGAAAGGAAAAGTTAATCCCATAAAATAAATATTTAATTTCTTTCATGCAGAGAAATATTTCGATGCCTCAGTGTGAAATTAGATTTGGAAGAAATATTTAAAATTGTTTTTAAGGTAAATACAAGCGAGAAAGAAAAGAGCATAGTATTGAAATTCTCGGGTAACTTAATGGTTAAAGTTATTTTCATGGTTGTTGCAAAGGGATTTTTTTCCACGAGACAAGACGATTTAGCACCCCATAAACTCAGTAAAATCCCGGTCCTATGATCAGAGATTTTATGGTTCTATTTGTTTTATAATTCATTAACAGGAGTCTTCATGCTGTCTGTTTAAAAGAAGTAATGATAAAATACATAATGAAGAATGTCAAGTCACAAATTAGATAGTTACTATGTCTCGTTGTGAAGGAGACACCAACTACAACATTATTCAGAATTTTTGAAGTGCACAATCCAATAATTGTTTGAGTAGAACATTAGAATTTAAATTGTTCTCTGGAAAAAGGCACTTATGTACAGTTCAGGACATTTATTAAAGGAAACGTTTCGCCAAGAGTGGCTTCATGAATAAAGGAGCCATTCTTGGCGAAATGCGTCCTTTAATAAATGTCGTGAACTGTACATCAATGTCTTTTTCCACTTCTTGTCGGTATCAACATACCATTTCTCATAAACTGTACTGCCCCTCTGTGCCACAAAATTTATCTGCTAATGTTTAATGACAGCTCCCGTAGACTGAAAAATTATTTCTAAATTCATGACCGGCCTTTCCGGTCCATTCAGCACCTGGAGAGCTGCAGGTAATCAAGTTTAATACAACGAAGGAAGAATAACTTCATTGCTTGGATCAAGAGCCATTCACCACTATAAAAGCTCCCCTTCCTTCCTAAGGGGGTGCATTGGGTGTCTCAGGACGTTTTTGTATGGCATTAACATTTTAAATAGTGTTGATTCTAGTGGTCATTGACATCACCACCCGTTTCCAGACCTTTGGAAAATCGTAACAGAAAAGACTCTAAGGTTAACAGTAAAGAGACAAACGGGAAAAGAAATCGTTCTGCGATTTAGAAGATTTTTTTTTATCGTTTAAAAAGGTGGACAAGAGAATCTTCGAACAACATTGTAAATGCTTTTTCCTGGCTGGATAATGATCAGAAGAGTGAGTGTTACTATGTGAAGTGTATATTAGTAATGGGGAAACAAGGACTCAAAAAAATTATATGCTTTTTACGTACAGTGATGCCACTTCCGTACTTTTGTGGAACAAAAGGGGTTAAGAGACTGGGAGATGCGATAGGCTACAGTGCCTGTAAAATGTGAACATTAATCATTACATTCATGTGAAGCACCAAACTTGTTTGCGTCACTCAAAATGTGGTGTAGGCGTGAGTCCACGCCCGCCACAAGACACGCAACCTGACAGCAGAGACCACAACAAAGGAAAATGAGTGAAGTGAGAGGGGCTTATAACTTTGTTATGATAAAGTTAATGTGGGAGTCGGTCCAGAAAAAGCGCAAACGGGAAAGACATCAGCGAACACGACTCCTCGAAGGACATTAAAATACACAGACATAGTTTTGTAACAGTAATAAAGTGTGTTAATTAAAAACATTGAGAAAAATACATTTCCTAGAGGTAGATGTGGTAAGCTGAGGTAGAGAGAACAGAATAGTGTGGATAGCAAACATAGGAAGAACAGGGATTTTGTAAGAACTTGGAAGAACTGGTAATAAGCAGAGGTAGGGAGAACAGAATAGTTTAGAAAGCAAAAAGAGCCAAGTAATGAGGGGAGCGTAAATTAAACTGTTGTAATAAAGAGAAGCGGAGACGTAAACTGTGGGTTTTGTTTATACCTGTGAGGATCCTCTAAGTCGCAGGGTCGTGTGGGTGGAGAAAATAGCAAAGGAAATGGTAATTGCGTCGATCCGTAAAGAGGGAGCATAACACTTGACGAAAGCTTCCATCAAAATGGGAGAGAGGGAAGAGGAGGAGGAGGAGGAGGAGGAGGAGGAGGAGGAGGAGGAGGAGGAGGAGGAGGAGGAGGAGGAGAACCACCAGTAGCAGCAACCGCATGATACTAAACAGAACCTGATAATCCACAGAACTAATACACAAAATAAACTAACTCTTAAACAAAGAAAGTCAAGACTATCAAACATGAATATGCTTCTATCTCACATTTATCAGGATAAAAGATCAATTAGCGGTCAAAATTATATCTTAGGTAACTACTAGGTATCAACTGGTCGTTGACTGTAACAGATGAAAGTCAGAGACACAAGACGATCAATATGGAAATGTATTAAAACCCAAAAGCACAGAACATCCTGAGACTCTCATGTGTGATAACTGATGTGACTCCAATGATTCCATGTTTTTTAATCAATTTTAATAAAAGTTTAAATATGCACCTACTCAGACTAAACTTCAGGGTCATCATCTTTGTTCCGGAACATATCATATGCCTGAGGGCAATGCAGTGATATAATTAGATTTCAAGAATGCATTTTACCACTTGAAAAGAGGCGTGGCATTAACAGCAGTACAAGAACATTGCCCTGGTCTCTTGTTTCAGCTGGATATAGCAAGGAAAAATGTTCCTGTTTGGAAAGCATGAAATCCCTTCATCAGAGGGTGTCCAGCAAGGGGATGCTCTCCCACCATTTCGCTTCTGTATAGAGGTTAGGGAAATCACGGTCAGACTGACCAGTGAGCTGAACATGGATGATGACACACTAGTGGGCACAAGGTGGTGACACCAGGAACGGAAATAGGTCTCTTCTTGAATCCATCTCAATCAATCAACAAGTGATCAACGCAGTGAGATCAAAACTACCAGGAGCATCAGTCATTGCCCCCACAAACAGCGTCTTGGAGCACCTCTGGGAAGCGATGCCAATGACTCAATTCTCAGGAAGAAACTGAAAGAGTTGAGGAGGATGGAACAACGAATAGGCAATCTTGACACCCACGATGCCTCGTACGTTCTCACAAAGTGCTTGATTCTGCCCAGTTTAACATATTTCTTAAGATGTGCACCCTCATATAATAACCTTGTACTGCATAAATACGACAGTATCCTGAGGTATATTTTTACGAAAGTACTCAACCTTACTCTAGAACATGGGCTCTGTGACCACCAAGCTACACTTCCATTCAAATTAGGAGGTATTGGTGTCAGAAAGGTATCAAAGACTGCACTAACACACACACACACACACACACACACACACACACACATGTGCTGTTACATCCCTGTGTTTTTGCTCTTACCCCTTGTGAGTCCTTTGCTCTCCTGCAGTGCTCCGTGTGGGTCCTTAGCTCTCCTGCAGTGCTCCTTTTTCTTGTCCTTAGACTGAACCCACTTCTACTTGTACTACGACTATCACTCCTTTACTATTATTTATGCTTGTATCTTCTACCTTTTCTACTATTACTACTACTATTACCTCCCTTCACTCCCCTTTCTCTCTCCTGTGGCACAAACTACTGCCCCTTCTAATTCTGCTTCCATCACCATCATTACCACTTCCACTACTTCTCTTTCCTCCTCTCTTTCTCCGGTCACTGTCCTCCTCGCCTATATATACTGGCTCACTCTCTCTCTTTATAAGCTTTTCTCTCTCCTGTGTGCGGGTTGTTTGTGTATTAGTTGAAGATGTTATATGCTCGGCGTCTGCAGTCTATAATGAAGTGACGAGAAAAGTGAAGCTTAGAAAATACTTGTTCGATGAAAGAACATTCTTCCTCAAGGAAGATTCGGAGGCACCAAGGAAGACGCTTATGATTACGCCACGTTTAGTTTTGGTGTTGTGGTGACAGTAGAAGTGAAGATCGTGCTGGTTGGTCGGTTTTCGGTAGACTTTAGAACGAAGCTTTTACAACACAGGAAATTTCTTGAACGTGACCATTCGCGTCACTATGCTCCCTATATATATTCACGTAGTCTGCTCAGGTAGATCTGTTTGTGACTTGGTAAAGCCCACTGTGTGGACGAACGTTATCAATAAAGAATCGCATTGCATGCGAGTATACTTTTCCATCGTGTCGGTATTATATATCATTTATGTTAATAGATTATTAACATAATGTAACATAATATTACATAATAAAATAAATGACAAAACATAATATAGCAAAACAATACTCCCAAGAAAGAAGAAAACATAAAAAACATAAACTTTTTGCAATATTTTTATTGTATTTTTATTGTCATTCAGACTGATGTTATTTGCCTGTAATTACTCATACACAGTCGCCCCACAATAGTCTTGATGTATGATGTTACTACTCTGAGTGATGTCACTGAGTCTTAGATAACATTGTGGGATGTCACCGAGTCTTAGATAACATTGAGGGATGTCACCGAGTCTTAGATAACGATGAGTGATGTCACTGAGTCTTAGAAAGTGATGTCACTTATGTTTGAACAGATATAGATAAACAGATAAAGACTTGACGAAATTGATAAAGCTGACGTTACTAACATACTAAATAGAAAAAAAAAACACGTACTATATAGAACACCCAGGTACCTACTTACTGCTAGGTGAACAGGAACAGCAGGTGTAAGGAAACGTTCACATGGATTATATATAGTTTGTCACGTGTTTTACCGTGTTTTTGATGCTTTTCCCAGGTCCATGTGTCCACGAGTCGATCTGTGTCCCCTCAGATATTCTCCCATCCCCACTTCCTATCCTACACTTTTTGATCTTGCATCTAAGTCTTCCCCAAGTCCATGTGTCCAGGAGTCCATCTGTGTCCCCTCAGATATTCTCCCTTCCCCACTTCCTATCCTATCCTCTTGCATCCAAGTCTTCCCCAGGTTCATGTGTCCAGGAGTCCATCTGTGTCCCCTCAGATATTTCTCCCTTCCCCACTTCCTATCCTACACTCACTAATCTTGCATCTAAGTTCATGTGTCCAGGAGACCATTTGTGTCCCCTCAGATATTCTCCCTTCCCTACTTCCTCAGATTCATGTGTCTCTTCCCCACTTCCTATCCTACACTCAGCTCTTGCATCTAAGCCTTCCCAGGTTCAGGTGTCCAGGAATCTATCCGTGGGCCCCCGGATGTCCTCCCTTTCCCTGACGTTCTGGAAACTCTCTTCGTATTTTTTATGCCTCACCCAGTCCCACCCCATATATCCCATCCCATATATCCATATACCCTTCACCACTTCCCCTATGTAAGCAAGTCCCACCCCAGGTCCGTGGGTCCAGGTATACACCTTTCACCACTTCCCTGAGGTCAGCAAGTCCCACCCCAGGTCAGTGGGTCCAGGTATACACCCTTCACCACTTTCCCAAGGTCAGCAGTCCCACCCCAGGTCAGTGGGTCCAGGTATACACCCTTCACCACTTCCCTGAGGTCAGCAAGTCCCACCCCAGGTCCGTGGTTCCAGGTTCACACC
This sequence comes from Cherax destructor, assembly GCA_009830355.1. NCBI lineage: Eukaryota > Metazoa > Arthropoda > Malacostraca > Decapoda > Parastacidae > Cherax > Cherax destructor. The sequence goes on along the minus strand of WNWK01003230.1, from coordinate 161,464 downwards.
CGTCACCACTTCCCCAAGGTCAGCAAGTCCCAACCCCAGGTCCGTGGTTCCAAGTGTTCATCCATACACCCTTCACCACTTCCCTGAAGTCAGCAGTCCCACCCCAGGTCCGTGGGTCCAAGTGTTCATCCATACACCCTTCACCACTTCCCTGAGGTCAGCGTTTTAGCCACCCTTGAGGCACTGTCCATATATGATATTACTACACAAGTGTATTAATATCAGTATACGAAGGTAGATGTTATTACAGAGGAGGACACGCAGAAAATCTGCGCTCTGTAATAACATCCACCTGGACAGACCCGAACGTCGACTACCTGAGACAAGAGAGATCTCTATCCCAGTTAGCCCACCAAGGAGTGGCCACTTAGTTAAAATTTTGAACATATATTTATATTTAATATTGTACCTATGTCAATTATTAAATAGTTTAATTATTTAGTTGTATAAGTGTATTTGTGAACGTTTTTATGTGCGTAAATTAGTGTCGGTGTGTGAACCTTTGTGTTCGCTGCACGATAACTGTAATTAATTGTTATTAATTATCGTTTTTTTCTTGTTATTGATCTTTATTTGCATGGTACGCTAAGGTTCTCAAGTGCGCACTTCTCTTTACACTAAATTCTGTATTTCCATATACAAATCCTACACAATCACACATACAGATGCACATATAAAGCAACATACACACAAACACAATCATCTGTATCAAACATACACATACATTTATTCAACAATGTATATTATCCTCTCATTTCGGTATTACTATTATATGAAGAAATACACACGCACTTACAAGTCACACTTCTTCCTCTACGCTACACAAACACACACACACACACACGTAGGTACACATATGTAAGTCAGGTGTACAAACACGGACACACCTTCAGGAGACAGTGACGGGTCACCATCTGGAAAAGACTGGTGTCAGGACGTAGTTCCTGGTGATAATATTATCATCGTTATTATCAACCTTTTGTGTTTCCCAGTGACTAATTAATGATGCTGGACCCACTGAAAAGTTCTCATAAGTCTCCGTCTCGTATGTCCGGGTTATTTATATATGTATTAATGTATAATTTTTAAATTTATACATGTATTTATGAATATTTGATAATCTCTATATATATGAATATGCATATATCGTGGTCACGGTTTCGAGACATAATTTCTGATTATGTAGACAAAATGAAGGATCGTGGAGAGAAGAGCCCTAGTGAGAGTAATAAATGAGTTGTGTGGCGCTATATATATATATATATATATATATATATATATATATATATATATATATATATATATATATATATATAATATGCCTAAGTGGCTATCATCACGAAGAACAACATTAATGTTCACTATGATGAACGCAACCAAGAACAATACTGGTATTCACCTTCAAATTAACAGTCAGTGTTGTACATGAACAACACTGACATGAAAAAATCTTGTACATAAAATTTAATTCTGGTGAGTGATAACTAACAAGTACTCAGACAAAATGGTAAAGTTGTCATCTAAATACTTAATAAAATATTTTTTTCAGTGGTTTATTCATAGCTCCTGGTTCCTCTTTATAACTTCATTTTACAGATTTTGTTGATTTCTGGTCTACAGGGACCGATCATATCCATTCTTGAAGCTGTGTATATTGTTTGCCTCCACCACCACTTGACCTAGTACAGTCCACTTACCTCCCTAAGACTGGAAAAGTAATTATATATTCTAGTACACAAGTGATATCACAATATACAAAACAACCACTGTGAAAAATCGCCTTAGATATCAGGAATGCCCTTGCAAGTTCACTATTTTCTCTCATTGATTGTTTTGTATTTTCTGGTATGTTAATGGTAGAGTAACATAACAAAACATAACAACTTTAACATAAGATAAAAAAAAAAAAGCTTGGTGGGCAGGTTGGGTCACCGGGAGATAAAGTAGGTCAGGTCACCAGGTCAAGTCTATCTGCAATTGTTTTGACTTGTAATTTTTTGTTTTATTGTGTTTATAGTTTAATTCAGGTGACTCACAACTGTTTTAAGTTAACACAGTTAATTAAAAACAGTTGTGATTCACGCCACTACTTCCTCTTTCATACACACTACTTCCTCTTTCATACACACTACTTCTTCATACATACTTCCTCTTTCATACACACTACTTCCTCTTTCATACACACTACTTCCACTTTCATACACACTACTTCCTCTTTCATACACACTACTTCCTCTTTATACACACTACTTCATCTTTCATACACACTACTTCATCTTTCACACACACTACGTCCTCTTTCATACACACTACTTCCTCTTTCACACACACACACACACACACACACTACTTCCTCTTTCACACACACACACACACACACACACTACTTCCTCTTTCACACACACACACACACACACACTACTTCCTCTTTCACACACACACACACACACACACTACTTCCTCTTTCACACACACATACACACACACTACTTCCTCTTTCACACACACACACACACTACTTCCTCTTTCACACACACACACACACACTACTTCCTCTTTCATACACACACACACACACTACTTCATCTTTCACACACACACACACACACACACTACTTCCTCTTTCACACACACACACACACACACACACATACTTCCTCTTTCACACACACACACACACACACTACTTACTCTTTCACACACACACACACACTACTTCCTCTTTCTCACACACACTCACTACTTCCTCTTTCTCACACACACTCACTACTTTCTCTTTCACACACACGCACTACTTCCTCTTTCACACACACGCACTACTTCCTCTTTCACACACACACACACTACTTCCTCTTGCACACACACACACACTACTTCCTCTTTCACACACACACACTACTTCCTCTTTCACACACACACACACACACACACTTCCTCTTTCACACACACACACACACCTCCTCTTTCACACACACACACACACTTCCTCTTTCACACACACACACAGACACTACTTCCTCTTTCACACACACACACTACTTCAGTTAAAAAAATGCAGCATTAAAACTAAGAGCTTTCTGATTGAGCGTAAATGTTACCACAACATTATTATATTTAATGTCTTGCAGTGTTCCTTGTTTATATAATTAAGTTCCATCTAGCTTTTCCCATATATCTATGACAATTATTAATTAACCTGTTCTCCAACTTTCTTTAAATCTGAGTCAAAAAAGTTTCTCTCTCCTTTATTTTGTTTTATTTTATATTTATTTCTTCTCACCTACGCCTTTTTCCCCCTTTCATCTTCGACTGCAGGCATCATTTAACCCGTCCTGCCGAGACCTATAATCTCTTCCCAGTATATTCCCAGGTGACGGACTATCACCAAAGATATGTCAGTCATTTCAAAAGTCTGGGAGACGCTGAATTCCCCTGAGATCAAGGGACACCACCACAAAAGACATCATTTATACATAAATGCATCATTTCCGCTTTGATGTGGTGCACTTTCGTCGTCTGAATGTTTTCAAAGATCACTCATAATAATTGATGGGTCGAGACTCAGACACGCTGCTGGCTATGATGCTGTCGTTCAAACTTCAGCCTGACTGAACCTGCGACTGCCAGTGCTTGCCTGGTTAACATACCAATTGTTTGGAATAAATATTATATTCTTTTGAAAGAGTTAAACCCGTGGGAATCATGCAGATCCTGAGTAATGGGATGAAATTAGATCTTATCGGAGAAGAGAGAGGGGGGGGGGGGCAGTTGCAGTTATTCTAACCAAAAAATCTTCTCCATAATATGTATAATCAGTAAATTTCATAAATTTTTGTATTTAAAAAGTTAGTTTGTTAGGTATAACTCTGTATTCATGAGTCGCATGTATTCCAAATTATTTTTAATCCTCTTATTTTCTTTATAAATTCAAGATCTTCAGGATACATTTTTACGTTTTTTATTTAATAAATTAGAATGCGTCATACAAATGCTTAAGGGACAGTCGGCCACAGAAAAACTTTAGTTTTCTTCGTAAACAATCTTCGGTAATGGTTTGTCATATTTAAGAAAAAATAGGAAGCAATAAAAGTTCGACCATCGACAAACATTTTAGGAAGACAAATGGCCAAAAAAAAGTTAGTCTGAGGCTTCTACAAATGTTATGTTGAGCCCTAATCCCTTAAGCACTTGATTAATTTATTTATATAGGAAATGAAGAAAGCAAAGCTATCAGTTCGAGAAGCTTAAAAAACAGGTTAACCTAACGTAATTTACTTATGTCGTGCCGAATAGGTAAAACTGGTCAATTAGCAAGAACTCATTTAAAATTAAGTCCTTTCTAAAATTTTCTCTTATACGTTTAAAGATATATATTTTTCACTTATGTTAATGTAAAAAATAATAATTTTGTACCAAAAGAACCTTAGAAAACTTACCTAACCTTATTATAACATGCGCAATTTAATTTAGCCTAATCCAACTAAATATATTTTAGATAAGTTTACAATAATTTAATAATAAGAAAACACAAAGAAATATATTTTTCGCGTTGAGAATAATTTTTGTGAAATTATTGCATACACAAATTCTTCGCTTGCATTATTCGGCAAGAAAGCTTGCTATTTAAGCCAAAATCGCAAGTTCTACGGATTCCGCACGACACACACGCGTGCACACACACACACACACACACACACACTTGTTGGATGCTGAAGCCACTTGCTATCTTAACTTTCTTTACCTCCTTCTCCAACTCCTATGATGGCCCCTACTCCTGTTTCCGTCCATCCCTGCAATATACATCCTTTTAGTCATCGTCTCCTACTCAGTCATTTTTAAAGGCCCAAATTACCTTAACAGTCCGTACTCAGGTTGCTGAGATTATACCTTTGGTAACCCCACTCCGTCTTCTGTGATTGGAATTTTCTGCTCTCACAGAAGACATCTCCACTACCTCTTCCCTCCCTGCTATTATCTCGTTCATTCTCCATTTTTTCCTCGATAGATTGTCTACAATCTTTTCACAGATCCCTCATCACACAACTTTCGTAGGTCTGCATCACCCGGCCTCTGACTTTCACTTTTAATGTCTTTTCCTTGGCTAGAAGCTCCGTAAACAGGTGAATAAAAATGAAATGTGATTAAACACTTACTCAATTATTAGTTTTGGAAAATGACACCAGACGCAAATTTCTTCTTTCGTAGGACTTATCATTCATACTAAAATAATATCTACAAGAATTCTATTTTCCATATCACTTGCCTAGTCATGTAGAATCTGGGAATATGATGCACTTCAACTTGAGAAGGAAGGATAAATGTTGATAAATCAGGAGAGGGTTTTGACCTGTGAATCACAGTGTTGGTAGTTTAGTTAACTGGTTTCTAAGGATGTCAAAAACACAATGATCTTGAAGGCTGCAAGGTACATGCTCATACTATAATGAATGCGTTATTTCCTAAAATAAAGATTAAAGACATTTGTTAGAGTACTCTCGTTGAGTATATCCTTGTGAATCGTTCAGTGCTCGTCGCATTAAAATATATGCACGAATAAGCTAAAAAAAATTCGAAGATAAATAACTTTATAGGCTTTGAAACCGGTATGAAAATTGTAATATTTAATGGTTTGTCCATTAAATACTACAATTTTGCTTTAAATGGTAGTAGGGAATATTGGATATTACCGGGACCCTAGAAATGGCTGACTGTTGACGTAGAGTTGTTACTTGCACGGTTATTTTTTTATTAAAGCTTTATTATTTAGTCTTGACGCAAAAGGAAGCACGACGGATGACGAGGGATCGATTCCATAAGTATTCTTGACAATCAGAGTTACACCTATATAATACGATGTATCATTTAATAATAAAGGGAACTGAGGAATTAAGTCTACAAACGCAGCGCTTTTCAAAATACATAAAACGAGGTTGGGGTCAGGACTAGGCTGACAGGATTCGGGAGGAGGTGGGGGATAGTTAGGCATGGGAGCTGCATCCCGGACACTGTCATAATTACTTTCAAAATGGGTAAAAATAATCAGAATAAAATACCAGTAAAACTTCTAGCATTTACAGGAATTCTTTGCAAAATACGAAAATAGAGATTAATACTAGGCTAATTATCACTTTATTCAGAGAAAAAGGATAAACCTGATAAATGCATACTCAAGCATGGGTCAAAGAGCACAACATGGAGGAGGGGAGCTGGAATCAGGGGAGATAGAAGAGTTGTAAGAGGAGAATCAAGGTAGATGGTTACTGATGTCAGGGAATATAAGTGTAAAGGATGGCAGCTCAAGTGATATAGAGGAAACTCAAAGTTGGCGAATTATATCAGTTTCAGTCAAGTAGCCGGAGTGTGTCCATAAGTTTCAGATTTTTCAAATCATTTTAAAGTATAAATATTTTTTAGCTTCTACGATAGTGCTTAATATCGTAGTAAAATGTAGAAGCATACTGAATTAGAATAAAATAAAAGCAATTACTGAGCAGGATATTAGACAAATACTAATGACTAATTGTGTCTACTTACGTGTCCGAAGAAAAAGAACTTTGAAAGTCAATACAAGAAGCAAAGGAAAAAAAATCAGAACACATGGATAAAGTATTGTACACAAATAACCCTCACATAGGAGAGAAACGCTCATGGCGACGTTTCGGTCCGACTTGGACTATGTACAAGACTCACGTCATCATAAGCTTTTCTCTCCTACGTCGGGATTATTATGTATTGTTCCAGTCATGGTATTGTGCCTTTTGTTCTGCAGAAAGTATTGTTGCGAGACCTCTGTAAACAGGAAAGTTTCAAGGAGTAGACCTCATTATTTACTACAAAGTAGTCTCAGTTAACCATTAGGAAGCACCGCTGTACCCGAAATAATTTCCTTAGAAATCAGAATAGCTGTATCTGAAAGTCACGTAATAAGTATTCAGTAGAGATTCGAAATGTAAGAAATAAAGTGCGAGATTACTACCCTCGAATGTTTACTGCTCGATTACTTGACCGAGCCGTCATTCTCCCATGCAAAATAAAAGCTTTAAATTTCTTAATAAGTTAAAACCCTAGTGGAGAGAGAGGAGACGAGAGATACAGCCATACAGAGACAGAGAGACGAGAGACAGAGACAGAGAGACGAGAGACAGAGACATACACAGTCTAATTGATGGTCACCCTTTTATTAATAGCATTTGTTTACCAAACCAGTACTTTCATCAAAAACATCCAGGAACTTCTGAAGGTACTTCCAACCTTCTTTGGCTCAACCTGGCGGCAGGTCAAAACGCATCAGTGTACTCACTAGATAAAGGAATGTTTACACAGCCAATAAAAGGAAAATATATTGGTGAAAACCTGGGTTTTCAAAATCTAACTTTTACTGATTCATTGTTATTGGCAGTGTTCTGAAGGAGGGGTGTTAATGTTGCAGTTTCATAACTGTAGTGTTAGCGCGTCTCCGGCAAGACAGTGATGGAGTGAATGATGAAAACTTTTATTTTTTGGGCCACCCTGCCTTGGTGGGAACAGCCGATGTGTTTATATATATATATATATATATATATATATATATATATATATATATATATATATATATATATATATATATATATATATATATATATATATATATATGCGCTTAACAATTCGCAAACAGGCGAAATTATTTACAAACATTGTCTCTACGTCCACAGCAGGACTCGAACCTGCACACTCTGTATAGCCCGTTAGATTATCCCAGATTATCCGCCAATGAACTTTTGGTAATCGACTCCAATCTTGTCCCTAAGACTTCAGGTAGAATCGCTGCTACAAGCCCTTTGGATGCAACGAATGAGGACCGGAAAGCAGGTAGCCCAATCTGTGATGACTTGCGGACAACAATGCCTCCTAGTCTGACTGGGAGTGTAGCTTGGTCCCACTGCCCATCTTCTAAAGTAAGTACAGTACTTTCGTAAAAATCCGCCTCAGGATACTGTCATATTCGTGCAGTATAGGGTTATCATACGAAGGAGCACATCTTAAGAAATATGTCAACCTGGACAGACTGAAGCACTTTGTGAGAAGGCACAAGGCATCGTGGGTGTCAAGATTGCCTATTCGTTGTTCCATTCTCCTCAACTCTATTTGTGGGGCAATGACTGATGCTCCTGGTAGTTTTGATCTCACTGCATCTATCACTTGTTGACTGATTAATTGATTTCACATTTGCATGGATTCAGGAAGAGACCCATTTCCTGTCCCCATGTCATCACTGTGTAAGATCATCTATAAGGGACTTTTTTGTACCTGCTAGTGTGCCATCATCCAGGAACCAGATGTTTAGCTCACTGGTCAGTCTGATTGTGATTTCCCTAACTGCTATACAGAAGAGAAATGGTGCGAGAGGGTCCCCTTGCTGGACACCCTCTGATGATGTGATTTCATGCTCTCCAAACAGGAGCATTGATTCCTTGCTATATCCAGCTGAAACAAAAGGGAAGAGACCTAGGAAATTTTCTTGTACAGCTGCTAATACCACGTCTCGTTTCAGGAGATTAAATGCATTCTTGAAATCTAATTTTACCACTGCATTGTCCTCAGGCAGGTTGTCGATATATGCCCTTGTTGCATGAACCGCTGCTTCACTTCCTTGAGAGACCCCAAAGCCAAACTGGTTTGGTTGAAGCATGATGGCCGCCTCTGCGCGAATACTTCTGACAGCAGCTTTGGAAACGAGGCGGCGAAAAGTGTTGCCCATTGCAATTGGCGTAATTCCTCTATCCTTCTTTTTAAGGGCACAAAGTGATGCACCAAAAAAGAAAGGTTTAATTTCATCAGGAATCAGACCAGCCAAAGAATTGTTGACGAACCTTGTGATCTCTGGAAGCTGTGTGTCTGCAATCTCCCCTATAACTGGATTAACCATATACTTTAAATGTTGTGGCCTTATTCCAGTGTAACCCCCAGCAGAGCCGGACTGGAACGATTTTTTTGCTTTGTAAATGTCCAAGTCTTCGACAATCAATGGTTCCACAGTGGGGACAGTGGTTTCCCTGACGGGGTGCTTTCCTGTAAGTGCTTCAGCAGTGTCAGCATCCCTGAGGGCAACTATAGCTTCATTGGTGATAATTCTGATTGCCCCCTACTGTGTTGCCCTCTTCAATTTTCTTGCTTACCTCGACTCTGATTTTTTCTGTTAGTGGAGTGAGTGGGGGTTCTGCCTCTCCCGTTTTTGTATTGATGGGGAAGGCGAATGAGGTTATCACCTATAGGAAAGTCTCCTAAGGATTTAATGATCAATGAGGTTAGCCTCTTTCCCCTTCTTTCCGGCACACCTAAGCAGACATTACCAAACAGTTGCAAGTTGTGCCATCCCTTGATGGTTGGTGTAGCATTTAGGATAGTGGAACCATCGTTTATTTTTTTAAGAGGTCTGTAAGTTTCCCATCTGCGTGTGGACGGGCTACTTTGGGAATATGTGTGAGTGTCCTGGTACCTGTTGCTTTAATTGCTTCCAAGATATTATCTGATGAGACGAGATCAGTTGGAATGGGTTCAGGTGCCTGAAGTGGCTCTGCTTCATCACTTTCCACAGGACATCCTGAACCAGGGCAGAGGAAACCATTAAGAGTTGAGACAACGAAGCTGTGAACAGCTGTAAACACGACCGACACTTGCCTCTCCTAGTATTGCCAGCAGTGCCATTTCCCTGGCTGCTTGCTTCCTCATGACTGGCATCCATCTGGCTAGCTAGACTGTAGTAGTGGAATACGACATGCTGGATGGGTATGGTGCGTGGAAGGTAGTGAACTTGACCATGGTGGCCTGGTGGGGTTTGAGGGCCTGGGAGGGCAAATCTACCCTCCTCAGTAGGGGTGCCGCTAGGAGTTGGGTGGGACAGGCGTAGGTAGTTGGGTGAGGGAGGTGCAGGTTGTTCGGTGGGTATTGCCCGGGGTGAGGGGAGTACACTACACATGGACTTTCACACTATATATTGTTCACACTGTCTTACAATACACACAGCATGATTTGTTTAACATGTACATCATGACAAATGTGGGTATGGGCACTGCTGAACCCCCAGTGTGTTCCCTCACCACCTACACAAGGCGCCTCTTCCCCCTTTCCCGTGGCGTGGGGGAGGTGGCACTGACTGGTCACTCCCTCGTTAACATTAACCCCACATTGTTTTTCCATAACATATGCCTCTAATTATTCCACGCATCGACATGTAATCATTTCTAAGTTAACTGGAATCATGGCACACGGAGCTGGAAGTAGATGTTTTTATGAGAGCTTTTCGAGGTTTGTATATACGATAATCATGGTGGCACTTACACACAGTGTAGGCCCTTCCCTACTACCACCACTCATCAACCTTCACAAACTGCTCAATACTTCCACTATTTACGTTGAAACGATGCACTGGAATGTCTTCTCGCTGCACAGGAATCTTCCCAGAGTATTCTGACTGAGTCCTGTTCAGTCTTAACCTGGTCAGCCTCTTTAATCAGGAGTTATAATTGAAAATCCCGCAACTAGCCTGCCATACGTCTTGCCATGCCAGCGCCTGGCATATATATATATATATATATATATATATATATATATATATATATATATATATATATATATATATATATATATATATATATATATATATATATATATATTATATATATATAATTATTATTATTATCTGTGATTACTGGAGAAAGTGTAATGAATACTTGTCAGTGTTATGCTTTCTGACTGTGTAACGTAAATAAAAGTCCTAGCTGCTTGGGGTAAACAGCCTACCTAGTCTAAGGGCATTTAAATTACTCCCCATAAATCAATTATGTGGATTAAAATAAGGGTCGGATGCGAAAAATGGGTCATAATAAGCGTGTATGCACCTGGAGAAGAGAGGAGTGTAGAGGAGAGAGAGAGATTTGGGGAGATGTTAAGCGAATGTATAGGAACGTTTGAACCAAGTGAGAAAGTAATTGTGGTAGGGGACCTAAATGCTAAAGTAGGAGAAAAATGTAGAGAGGGTGTGGTAGGTAAGTTTGGGGTGCCAGGTGTAAATGATAATGGGAGCCCTTTGATTGAACTTTGTATAGAAAGGGGTTTAGTTATAGGTAATACATATTTTAATAAAAAGAGGATAAATAAGTATACAATATATGATGTAGGGCGTAATGACAGTAGTTTGTTGGACTACGTATTGGTAGATAAAAGACTGTTGAGTAGACTTCAGGATGTACATGTTTATAGAGGGGCCACAGATATATCAGATCACTTTTTAGTTATAGCTACAGTGGGAGTAAAAGGGTAGATGGGATACAAGGAAAATAGAATCAGTAAGTAAGAGAGAGGTGAAGGTTTATAAACTAAAAGAGGAGGCAGTTAGGGTAATATATAAACAACTATTGGAGGATAGATGGGCTAGTGAGAGTATAGGCAACGGGGTTGAAGATGTATGGGGTAGGTTTAAGAATGTACTGTTAGAGTGTTCAGCAGAAGTTTGTGGTTACAGGAAAGTGGGTGCGGGAGGGAAGAAGAGTGATTGGTGGAATGATGATGTAAAGAGAGTAGGAAGGGAGAAAAAGTTAGCATATAAGAGGTTTTTACAAAGTAGAAGTGATGCAAGGAGGGAAGAGTATATGGAGAGAAAAGGAGAGGTTAAGAGAGCGTTGAAGCAATGTAAAAAGAGAACAAATGAGAGAGTGGGTGAGATATTATCAACTAATTTTGTTGAAAATAAGAAAAAGTTTTGGAGTGAGATTAACAAGGAGAGGAGAGTTATTAAATGGAGAGTTAGAGGTATCGGGAAGATGGAGGGAATATTTTGAGGAGTTGTTAAATGTTGATGAAGACAGGGAAGCTGTGATTTTGAGGGCAAGGAGGAATAACATCTTGTAGGAGTGTGGAAGAGCCAGTTGTGAGTGTGGGGGAAGTTCGTGAGGCAGTGGGTAGAATGAAAGGGGGGTAAGGCAGCTGGGATTGATGGCATAAAGGTAGAAATGTTAAAAGCAGGTGGGGATATAGTTTTGGAGTGGTTGGTGCTATTATTTAATAAATGTATGGAAGAGGGTAAGGTACCTAGGGATTGGCAGATAGCGTGTATAGTTCCTTTGTATAAAGGCAAAGGGGACAAAAGAGAGTGCAAAAATTATAGGGGAATAAATCTGTTGAGTGTACCTGGTAAAGTGTATGGTAGAGTTATTACTGAAAGAATTAAGAGTAAGACTGAAAGAAGGATAGCAGATGAACAGGGAGGTTTTGGGAAAGATAGGGGGTGTGTAGATCTAGTGTTTACAGTGAAGCATATAGGTGAACAGTATTTGGATAAGGGTAAACAGGTTTTTGTGGCATTTATGGATTTGGAAAAGGCGTATGATAGGGTGGATAGGGGGAGCAATGTGGCAAATGTTGCAGATGTTGCAAGTGTATGGAATAGGAGGTAGGTTACTTAAAGCAGTGAAGAGTTTTCATGAGGATAGTGAGGCTTAGGTTAGAGTGTGTAGGAGGGAGGGGGACTATTTCCCAGTAAAAGTGGGCCTTAGACAAGGATGTGTGATGTCAACGTGGTTGTTCAATATATTTATAGATGGGGTTGTAAGAGAAGTGAATGCAAGGGTCTTGGCAAGAGGTGTGGGGTTAAAAGATAAAGAATCAAATACAAAGTGGGAGTTGTCACAGTTGCTGTTTGCTGATGACACTGTGCTTTTGGGAGATTCTGAAGAGAAGTTGCAGAGGTTGGTGGAAGAATTTGGTAGGGTATGTAAAAGAAGAAAATTGAAAGTGAATATAGGAAAGAGTAAGGTGATGAGGATAACAAAAAGATTAGGTAACGAAAGATTGAATATCAGATTGGAGGGAGAGAGTATCGAGGAGGTGAATGTATTCAGATATTTGGGGGTGGACATGTCAGCAGATGGGTCTATGAAGGATGAAGTGAATCATAAAATTGATGAGGGGAAAAGGGTGAGTGGTGCACTTAGGAGTCTGTGGAGACAAAGAACTTTGTCCATGGAAGTAAAGAGGGGAATGAATGAGAGTATAGTTATACCAACACTTATATGGGTGTGAAGCATGGGTGATGAATGTTGCAACGAGGAGAAGGCTGGAGGCAGTGGAGATGTCATGTCTGAGGTCAATGTGTGGTGTGAATATAATGCAGAGAATTCGGAGTTTGGAAATTAGGAGGTGCGGGATTGCCAAAACTATTATCCAGAGAGCTGAGGAGGGGTTGTTGAGGTGGTTCGGACATGTAGAGAGAATGGAACGAGACAGAATGACTTCGAGAGTGTATAAATTTGTAGTGGAGGGAAGGCGGGGTAGAGGTCGGTCTAGGAAAGGTTGGAGGGAGGGGGTAAAGGAGGTTTTGTGTGCGAGGGGCTTGGACTTCCAGCAAGCATCTGTGAGCGTATTTGATAGGAGTGAATTGAGACAAATGGTTTTTAATACTTGACGTGCTGTTGGAGTGTGAGTAAAGTAACATTTATGAAGGGATTCAGGGAAACCAGCAGGCCGGACTTGTTTCCTGGAGATGGGAAGTACAGTGTCTGCACCCTGAAGGAGGGGTGTTAATGTTGCTGTTTTATAACTGTAGTGTAAAGCAACCCTCTGGCAAGCCACCCTGCCTTGGTGGGAATCGGTTGATGTGTTAAAAAAAATCAACCTTGGGGCAAATTGTACCTTCACATTAATTGTGGGGTTAATAGTTGTTAACAGGAAGGGCACAAAAACTTAACATATATAAAAATGTAATATATTAATAGTAAACTTACATATACAACAAACCCACTTTCCTCTCTCACATTAGCTCATTAGCACACTGCTACTAGTGGTTAAAACAAATATTTATAAACATGGAGGAGGCTCTGTGACCCCCTCTTCTGCTGGCCTCTAAGCCTGCAGGAAACCCACTACACCAGTACTCTCCCCGAAACTTAAACAGGCCTCTCCTCATTCTAGGGCCTTACAGATAAACATGAGAGCACCAAAAGCAATAAAATAACCTATGGTATAAAATTACTCCAACTTACCATCCCTACTCACTCCAAACCATGACGAGTTGTTCCACCCGCCACTGTTCTTGTACTCAAAAATACATCTCACCTGCTCCTGGCCTGACTACTCTGACAAGGAATAATACGCGTCTGGTTTCAGAACAAATCCCGTAACCTGACATATGTATTGAGCGTTTTTTATACACAATATTATCTACAATACATGCGTAATACACACATGGAGAGAGAAAATATAAAATTTAATAGGTCTGTACGTTTCAGCTCCCTGCTGGGGTTCTCTTCAGCAGATACAAAATACAAAGGTTTTGCCTCTGAACCGTGCAGGTGAACATGGAGCGTCAGGTCAGGGTGTGGGAAGACAGGTCAGGGAGTGAGTATTATGACAGATCTTGAAGTAGGTGACTGGAACCATGTAAAAAAAAATATGCAAAAAATATCCTGTTCTTGTGCTGGTGTTCTGTATTAGGTTGGGTGCTGGTATGTACTTCTTGCAATAACGTCTGGTTTCCATTGTCCCTGTGAAATGTTAAAATTAGGGGTGATAACTATGAGATCAGATTCTATGATTTTTCATGTGTAGTTGCAGTGTGATTTGTGTTTGATAGCGGCAGTTTCGCCAATGAATATTGTGATTGTTGTTTGTAATATGTTGAAAACCGGCTGAATTCTCTTTCCATTACCTATTGCCCTCTGGTGTTCGATGACCATCGTAGATAAAATTCGGCCTGTCTGCCCGATGTTTACGTGGTTACAATCTTTGCATGGTATCTGGTAGATTCCTGGTGTGTGTCTTTTAATTGAATGCTTTTGTTTCCTGGAAAAGAATGTCCAAAGTTTTTTTGATGTGTCTAGTAAACCGAATTGGTCATTTAGGCCGAACTGACCTAAAAAATAAACCCTTTAATTTTTTTTTTTATGGATTAATGGATATAATATTTTCAATGAAAATGGTGTTAAAATTTTTAGCTTTCCATCAAACTAAACCAAACCTAAACTAACCCTTGGATATTTATTTCAGCATAATTCTGCTATATATATATATATCATAGATCAGATTAAATTTATTTAATAGTAATAACATCACTTATGTTTCCTTAAGTTCACAGCACCAGTGGTGAAAATTTGAAGCCTATCAGGTCAGTCATTCTTCAGTTATGACACGGATTCCAAATTTATTTAAACATCAACAAATTTGCTTCACCCCAAACGAAGCCTAATACGTACCATACTGTCCCTTAAATGAATCAGTCATTTCATAATGAAGCCATTCAGAAGAGGTAAATTGATAATTATTTAACGTGGTTTAACAAGAATAACAATTTAACACAATTTTACACACAAAATGGTCATGTCTGAAGCTACGCCACTGTGGGTTTATGAAGTTATCCGAGCCATTTCAGGATTATTTGAATTTGTTCAATAACTTTTTTTTCATAAGGCATGTGAACATTCCAGTTGCTCCAAGATTTTGGTCTTTGTTATCGCACACAAGTGCTTAAAATTTGAAGCCGGTGGGATGAGCGAAGTAAAATGGAAAAGTTGGGAAGGACAAAAAATTAGGCAACCTCTTAAACGTCACCCATTAGGAATACATAATAATTATAGGCTCTAGAGTAATGTTGACAAATTTCAATAAAATATTTAATGCCAAAACTTTTCCAGGAATTTAAAGGGGTGTATCAATACATCGAGCTCATAAGTGACCAAAAAAAAAAACTAAATGTGAGAAAATGTAGCTGAGAATTTATGTAGTCTCACGTAGAACAGCTTAATGGTTACAATCATAACCATAATTTTTAGAGGTGAACCGGAAAGCCAGCTGAAAGCCTCGGTCAGATGACCAAAAGCTCCAGCTGCGGGTCATCATATGACTAAGACCTGCGTTAGAAAACACTGGTTCTGTATCCGAACCTTGCCTAACTTAACCTCTTGTAGACTATATATGAAACTAATCTGTGATGAGACTGACGAGGTTTTGGCTCTCAGGAAAGTTAGTGCATGACAAACCTGTTGACGTTATTCCTTCCAACCCAGACGAACCTAATGATACTGTACCTACTTACTCAAAGTAAATGACTAACACAGTAATACACTCAGACTATACCTTGCGGTCTTGACATGTGTTTTCCATTGTAATTGATTAAGATCTCGCTCAATCAGGTGACCATAGTTTAGGGGTTAAATATTATACCTTGCTGAAGTAGTCATCAAAGTAATTAGCTCAACATTCACTTGTTTTGACTTCTAATAATAGTTTAGTAATTATTCATATATTTCTAATTTTCTCTATATTTTGTGTTCTTTCTACTCTCCTTTTGTTTAAAACGGTTAGAAATTAGGTGGAAAGTTCTTACTCTGTGTTATCTTATAATGTTCTATCTGACTGGGTGTTATGTTACAATATTCTGTGTTACTGTGTGTCATCTTACATTATTCTGTATGGTTGTGTGTCATCATAAAATATTTTGTGCATCTGTGTGTCATCCGGTAATCAATGTTATCTCCCTGATTATTTATGGCTTCTGTGAGTTCAGGACATCATCAATTTATAACCAACATTACACCAGTTTATTTATTACCTACTCTGTTAAATAATGTCATTCTTTCGTTGGAATCTGATCAATTATTAGAGAATGTCTGTTATGATCAGCGTTAATCTTTTATCATTGATTGGCTTTATTAAAGCAAAACATGTGACTTAACTTTGGTCTATGTAACTTCCAGTTTATCACTTTTATTAAGCAAATTGTTTTCTGTGTAAAGAATTTTAAACAATGTAAATGATGAAGGATAGTTGGAAAAAATCTAATTTTTTAAGGCATTTTCAGAATATTCTCAGCATTATATTAGTTTACCCTCACACCATTTTCTTTATTACTCAGGAACTCCTTAATTAATCGGCTTGAGTATTTCAACACTGGTATCTAAGGAATGATTCCTAGGGTTATTTGCATGCGTCGGTACCCTATTCACACTGTTACATGAGCCTTTTAAAAATTTGGTTGCTGTGTGATAACTGCTGAAAAGCTCCTATGATTGGCTTCTAAATTTCAACAATCGTGTATCCTACTTAGAAGAAGGTTCGTAAATTAAATGGAATGTGTAGATATCATTTTTCCACTGTAAGTAATAATTTACATTATTGCGTTATTTTCTCTTGATGCTGACAAGTGCCACTTGATCCATGGAGCTGGATGTATCTCCCTCTTGCTTAGTCCGAGTCTGAATTTCTGCCATTCTATATGGTCTATATCAGTGATTCTCAACCAGGGATAAATTTCCCCCTTGGGGGTAAAAAAAATTTACATGGCAAGGGGTAAATGTTTTTGTGCAAAACATGAATAATTATTTTTTTTCTGACCTTGATTTTCTGTCCTTTATGATGTCGATAATTTTTTTGTATGGAAGGGTTTGAAAATTCCTGGTCTGTTATATGATCCCCAACGATTTTAGCGCTTTCTTCTGATTAAACTAGTATAACATTTTACTGGTGCATGTTGCGCAGTCACAAATCTTGCTTGAGTGTGTGCAACAACTGGGAAAAACATCTCTTGGTCAGCTTTAAACTTTTAGTGGTGATGCGTTTTATCTCAGAGGAAGGAATTTCTTGAAATTAGGCAGCGAAATTTATATTGTCGCTGTTTTATAAATCAAAGTGATCTATGTAAAATAACTGGAGAATGTCTCTTCTAATCGCAAGTCACTTGAATTTGCAATATTTACTCTCCAAGGTTAAATCAACATAGCGCAACCACAACTAGGTGAGTAAACACACACACACACACACACACACACACACACACACACACACACACACACACACACACACACACACACACACTACACAAACACACTACACAAACAATAGTTTGTGAAGAATGAGAAACTTGTGTCAGAGAGATGAGAGCAGGATGAAGGAGTTGACAGCTGATCTAGGGAGATCAAAGCCGTGTGTCATGAGAGCAGAATGAAGGTGATGGACGTGTGACGAGGGTGATGGACGTGTGATGAGGGTGATGGACGTGTGACGAGGGTGATGGACGTGTGACGAGGGTGATAGACCTGTGACGAGGGTGATGGACGTGTGACGAGGGTGATGGACGTGTGATGAGGGTGATGAACGTGTGACGAGGGTGATAGACCTGTGACGAGGGTGATGGACGTGTGACGAGGGTGATAGACCTGTGACGAGGGTGATGGACGTGTGACGAGGGTGATGGACGTGTGACGAGGGTGATGGACGTGTGACGAGGGTGATGGACGTGTGACGAGGGTGATGGACGTGTGACGAGGGTGATGGACCTGCGACGTGGATGATGGACTTGTGACGAAAACGATGGATCTGTGATGATTGTGATGAACGACTGAGGATAGTGACGAAATAATGACAAGAGTGATGCACTTGTGGTGAGGGTGTTGGACTGGTGGTGAGGCTGAAGGACTAGACGAGAGGGTGATGGACTGATGGTGAGGGTGTTGGACTGGTGGTGAGGGTGATGGTCTGGTGGTGAGGGTGATGAACTGGTGGTGAGGGTGTTGGACTGGTGGTGAGGGTGATGGACTGATGGTGAGGGTGATGGACTGGTGGTGAGGGTGATGGTCTGGTGGTGAGGGTGATGAACTGGTGGTGAGGGTGTTGGACTGGTGGTGAGGGTGATGGACTGATGGTGAGGGTGAAGGACTGGTGGTGAGGGTGATGGTCTGGTGGTGAGGGTGATGAACTGGTGGTGAGGGTGTTGGACTGGTGGTGAGGGTGATGGACTGGTGGTGAGGGTGATGTACTGGTGGTGAGGGTGTTGGACTGGTGGTGAGGGTGATGGACTGGTGGTGAGGGTGATGTACTGGTGGTGAGTGTGATGGACTGGTGGTGAGTGTGATGGACTGGTGGTGAGGGTGATGGTCTGGTGGTGAGGTTGATGAACTGGTGGTGAGGGTGATGTACTGGTGGTGAGGGTGATGTACTGGTGGTGAAGGTGTTGGACTGGTGGCGAGGGTGTTGGACTGGTGGCGAGGGTGATGTACTGGTGGTGAGGCTGATGTACTGGTGGTGAGGCTGATGGACTGATGGTGAGGGTAATGGACTGGTGGTGAGGGTAATGGACTGGTGGTGAGGGTAGTGGACTGGTGGCGAGGGTGATGTACTGGTGGCGAGGCTGATGGACTGGTGGTGAGGCTGATGGACTGGTGGTGAGGCTGATGGACTGGTGGTGAGGCTGATGGACTGGTGGTGAGGGTAATGGACTTGATGGTAAGGGTGATGGACTAATAGTAGACTGGTTCTTGACGTTCTTGGTGATCTTGAAAGTCTTGATATTCTTGAAGGTCCTGAAGTTCTTGAAGTTCTGAAAGGAGGATAATTAATTTAGGAATGCCTCACTCAGGTCCATGGCTTCTGATGTCCAGCTTTGTCCTCTCGGAAATTCACCATTCACCACTTCCCCGAGGTCACCAGTCTCAACACACAACAACAAAATGATATGACAACACAATGATATGACAACACAATGATATGACAACACAATGATATGACAACACAATGATATGACAACACAATGATATGACAACACAATGATATGACAACACAATGATATGACAACACAATGATATGACAACACAATGATATGACAACACAATGATATGACAACACAATGATATGACAACACAATGATATGACAACACAATGATATGACAACACAATGATATGACAACACAATGATATGACAACACAATGAGTATGACAACACAATGATATGACAACACAATGATATGACAACACAATGATATGACAACACAATGATATGACAACACAATGATATGACAACACAATGATATGACAACACAATGATATGACAACACAATGATATGACAACACAATGATATGACAACACAATGATATGACAACACAATGATATGACAACACAATGATATGACAACACAATGATATGACAACACAATGATATGACAACACAATGATATGACATCACAATTATATGAAAACACCACAAGGATTAAGTTTATTAAGATACAGGTTCATATAAACACGTTTACATAAATTATCATACATAGTAGCATATGAATATTACAACAACACAAGGATATGAAAACACCACAAGGATTAAGTAAGTTTATTAAGATACAAGTACATATCAATACATTTACATAAATTATCATATATAGTAACATATGGATATGACAATAATACAATGGTTAAACAACACAATATCATGACAATAGTACAATGATTAGACAACAGCACAAGGACATTATATTAATACAATGATTAGGCAACAACACAAGGACATGACACTAATACATCAAGAACAGGTAGAAGATATTACTGGGGAGGACACGCAGAAATCTGCGCCCAGTAATAACGTCCACCTGGACAGCCGCGACCGTGGACTACCTAGATGAGAGACGTCACTCACCTAGCTAGTCCACGAAGCACTGGCCACTAAGGGAAGATTTCGGACTTTTATTTATATTTCATATTACATCCACATTAATATTTTTTTCCGATTATTTAGCTATATAAGTGTATTTGTCAACGTTTTTTGGTGAATAGATTAGTGTCCATGACTAAACCTACAATTACACATAACACACACAATCCTCTGAATCAAACATGTGCACATATTCATCCCAAAACACAAAATTCTCTGAATACAACATATACTGCTGCTGCAGTCTGTCCAGGCTGCAGCTGATACATATATACAGTCTCATACAGTTGTTAAAGTTAAATATATCATATGACATGAAAGGTGAATAAGAGAATTTTTGATGACCACATTTATTTTTTACAATATTCCTAATAAAGAAGAGGGGAAAATGATGACTTCGACAGTGAAAGATGCGAAAATGTGAAATGATCTTGTTGAAGATAAGCAGCAGCCAGAGGTACTTGTTAAGTAACTAAATAAATCCTTTCCTTCTCATTACCTACTTCTTCAAAACTTCACATCTTTCTCTTTATTTATATTGACAGATTAGTTATAGGTTATCGAGAGGTAAATTTTAATTATGTATTATCACAAAAGAGAAAGTATCTTTAGTCAAAAATGAATTTCTTTTCATTTTTCATTGAACCACAAGGGTGCTGAAGGAGCTGAAGCACCTGGTTCATCACCAGAGTACTGAAGGAGCTGAAGCACCAGGTCCATCACCAGAGTACTGAAGGAGCTGAAGCACCTGGTTCATCACCAGTGTACTGAAGGAGCTGAAGCACCAGGTCCATCACCAGGGTACTGAAGGAGCTGAAGCACCAGGTCCATCACCAGGGTACTGAAGGAGCTGAAGCACCAGGTCCATCACCAGGGTACTGAAGGAGCTGAAGCACCAGGTCCATCACCAGGGTACTGAAGGAGCTGAAGCACAGGGTCCATCACAAGGGTACTGATCTTGTTGAAAATAAGCAGCAGCCAGAGATACTTGTTAAGTAACTAAATAAATCCTTTCCTTCTCATTACCTACTTCTTCAAAACTTCACATCTTTCTCTTTATTTATATTGACAGACAAAACATTTACCAAGAAACACTAAAGAAAAAAGGCTATCGAGCGATTCAATCATTTGACTAAAAAGATTTTCGGTGTTGGTGTAGCCTGGCCAGGAATGTTTGTTGGTAATATATCCTATGCTATATTATGTTGTGATGTGCTGTGATGTGTAGATGTTAGTGTATATTACACTATTGTAGTACACTATGTTGTGATGTACTGTGATGTGTAGATGTTAGTGACCAGGGTGATGACAATAGTACTAATTATGATAGTAATGATAATCGTAATAATATTAATACTATTATTAATAATACCATTTATAATATATTAATATTTATAATAAGAAAAAAAAAAAGAAGACTTTGATTATCTACATTTGATAAACAGGTTGATAAGATTATAATCAGGTATTACACAAATTGTATTTTATATTCTGATTATTTCTCGTTCAGAATGAAAATAAATTTACCCAAGACGTCTTTAAAACTGTCATAGCTATTGTACCCATAGTGTCTCCAGTCATGCTGTATACTCATCTATTGTATCCATAGTGACTTCAGTCTTGTTGGAAAGAAACTTGTAAAATCATCGTAACCATTGAAACACTGTTGCGGCAGTCTAATAATTTCTGGGTTTTAATGTCATCTCTAGATTCACATCACACTATGTAAGTTTAGCTTGATTCTCTTCCTTTGCAGTTCAGAACTGTTGGACACTGTGTTGGATAGAATTATAAATTATTTTTTTAAGCAACTTACACAACTAGTGTTTGTCTATTGTCTTCTGAGTATACTAGGGAATGAATATGTCAAAATTGTGATTGATGAAGTGACAGGAAAAATATAAGTAATGAAGAAAGGGCTAGGTATAGAAAGGGAATTGATGTGTGTTTATATCAGCATACTTTAGCAAACGTTAAATACAGCAAATTAAAGAAGCAATTTGTTGCCTAAAACTTGAGTTGCAAAAATACAGAAGACCAACATGTAAGTGAATAAATACAGCAGGATCGAAGACATTAGCGATAATACGAACTTGCCAGGTTGCAAGATGGGCTGCTGAAATTTTTTGTTCTCAATAGATCAAGAATACCAATATGGTAGGCGTTACTCCCGGATATTTTGACTGTTTATTTTGTCATTTGCATTAATATAATAAATGAAAGATTAGTCTGCATGACAGAGTGATTAGGGATCATGCGAAATGTTAAGCGAAACTTACGGGAATTATGAGTCAACTTAATTGTTTGGGACCATGAACGCCAATGCGGGAGACACTGTTGTGGAAGATGTTGTAGGTCAGTAGAGCAACATAAATGTGTACCACATCAACATAGAAGAATGGAACTGTAACATGAAAGAAAGGTAAAGTAACAAGTAAGAACAGGATCAGTAACACACAAGAGCAGTATAGCAACACATAAGAACAGTTCATTGTTCTATAACACAGATCAATGTAGAAATATACTGGAACAGTAGAGTAACATACTAGTAAGTAAAACTGTAGTGTGAAAGACATGATCAAGAAGATCTACCAGCTGTGTGTGGTGTGTGTGTGTGTGTGTGTGTGTGTGTGTGTGTGTGTGTGTGTGTGTGTGTGTGTGTGGGTGTGGGTATGTGTGTGTGTGTGTGTGTGTGTGTGTGGGTGTGTGTGTGTGTGTGTGTGTGTGTGTGTGTGGGTGTGTGTGTGTGTGTGTGGGTATGTGTGTACTTACCTTTTTGTGGTTCCAGGGGCCGATTCATAGCTCCTGGCCCCGCATCTTCACTGATTGCTACTAGGTCCTCTCTCTCCCTGCTCCATGAGCTTTATCAAACCTCGTCTTAAAACTATGTATGGTTCCTGCCTCCCTACGTCACTTTCTAGGATATTCCACTTCCCGACAACTCTATGACTGAAGAAATACTTCCTAACATCCCTTTGACTCATAGGAGTCTTCAACTTCCAATTGTGACCCCTTGTTTCTGTGTCCCCTCTCTGGACCATCTTGTCTCTGTCCACCTTATCTATTCCTCGCAGTATTTTATATGTCGTTATCATGTCTCCCCTAACCCTCCTGTCCTCTAGTGTCGTCAGGCCTATTTTTCTTAATCTTTCTTCGTAGGACAATCCCCTTAGCTCTGGGACTAGTCTTGTTGCAAACCTTTGCACTTTCTCTAATTTCTTGACGTGCTTGACCAGGTGTGGGTTCCAGACTGGTGCTGCATACTCCAGTATGGGCCTGACGTATATGGTGTACAGAGTCTTGAACGCTATTCTTAGGTTTGCTGTAGCAGTTATCTGATTGATGTGTGTCTCAGGAGATTGTGTGTATGTGTGTGTGTGTGTGTGGTGCACTTGTGCGTGTACATGTGTGTGCGTGTGTGTCTATGTGTGTAAAGGTGCATATATGAAACAAAAAATGAATTTGAACACATGAAACATGGCAGAATTATGAGATTTCCTGTTAGTTACCTCAGCTTGGTAGCCGAGTTGGTGTGAGCTCGTCTCGTCGCGGCTGTCTTGGTGGGTGTAATTACAAGTCGCAGTTTTCTGTGTGTCCTTTCCTGTAATTTCCCCCACCAAGACAGCCGCGAACAGACAGCCAGTTAGACAAGACCAAGTTTGCATCCAGCAACGTCACCAGGGAGGGGCCAACAACTGCTGAACCTTGGGAAGTGAGGAAGGGATTATTATTATTATAATCAAATAGAAGCGCTAAACCACAGGGGTTATACAGCGCTGCAGGTTATTGTAGGATGCAGGGAGAGTGGGTTGTAAGAGGGAGATGGACAATTAGTAGGGTATGGAGTGCAAGATGACGGTGGATAGTGCAGGGGTGGAGGGTAGCAAGAGATCGAGGTAGAAGGGACTGAGGGAGGTGCTTAATAATCTTCAGAGTTTGTGTAGTAAGTCAGTTTCTGTCAAAAAGTCAATGAGAGAGTCAGGATTAAAGGAGGGTCCATCTGCAAGAAGGGAAGGTAAAGAAAGGGCCGCAGAGCGAAGACGTCGTTGGAAGTAAATTCTGCGTGCTCGTTGATAGAGTGGGCATATCCAAAGTGAGGAAGGGAGTTCACCTGAGGGGACACATAAGGACTTCTGGAGACACGAATTAGGGGAAGCAATACACACATACACACACACACACCTAACTATGACCACACCTAACTATGACCTCACCTAATTATGACCTCACTTAACTATGACTTCACCTATGACCACACCTCACTTTGACCACACCTGTGACCACACCTCACTTTGACCACACCTGTGACCTCACCTAACTATGACCATACCTACCAATGACCACACCTCACTATGGCTACACCTAATCTATGACCACTTCTGATTATAAGCACTTCTGACTATGACCACACCTGTGGAAGTGAGGGAGTTTATCTAAGGGGACACAGATGGACTCCTGGAGACACGGAACTAGGGAAAGCACAAATAATTTGAACTGGGGAGTGTGGAAGTGTTGAAAACCGGGGGCCTGCGGATGGAGACCTGGAAACATGATCCAAAAAGTAAGCAGAGCTAAGGCAAGAGATTGAGGGGCGTACCTCTGAAAAGTGGGAAAGGGAGAATAAATGAGAGGACACAGCAGGGTGGGGAGGTTCATTAAAGACGAACCACGAAATTATTGCATATACAAATATTCGCTTGCCTTATTCGGCAAGAACAGAGTTGCTATTTAAACCAAAATAGCAAGTTTTACCTATTCGGCACGACACACACACACAGTCAAGGACCAGGTGATCAGGCTGAGGAAGGTAGGAGGGGAGGTCACAAGAAATGACCGCGAAGTGTGTGAGGAGCTCAACATGAGATTCAAAGAAGTGTTCACAGAGGAGACAGAAGGGCCTCCAGAAAGGCGGAGAGGCAGGGTACACCATCAGGTGCTGGACACAATACACACAACTGAGGAGGAAGTGAAGAGGCTACTAAGGAGCTAGATACCTCAAAGGCGATGGGGCCTGATAATATCTCTCCATGGGTCCTGAGAGAGGGAGCAGAGGAGCTATGTGTACCCCTAACAACAATCTTCAACACATCTATCGAAACAGAGCTACTACCTGAGGTATGGAAGACAGCAAATGTAGTTATAATTTTTAAAAGGAGACAGGAACGTAGCACTAAACTACAGACCAGTGTCACTGACATGTATAGTATGCAAGGTCATGGAGAAGATCATCAGGAGAAGAGTGGTGGAGCACCTAGAAAGGAATGAGCTTATCAACGACGGCCAACACGGTCTCAGGGACGGGAAATCCTGTGTCACAAACCTACTGGAGTTCTACGACAGGGTGACAGCAGTAAGACAAGAAAGAGAGGGGTGGGTAGATTACATATTCTTGGACTGTAAGAAAGCGTTTGACACAGTTCCACACAGATTAGTGCAGAAGCTGGAGGACCAGGCAGGGGTAACAGGGAAGGCACTTCAATGGATCAGGGAATACCTGTCAGGAAGACAGCAGCGAGTCATGGTACGTGGGCGCCGGTAACAAGTGAGGTTCCACAGGGGTCAGTCCTAGGACCGGTGCTGTTTCTGGTATTTGTGAACGACATGACATTGTAATACATTGTATCTATGTTGTTACGGTGAATAACAGCGGGATTTTTATATATATTTGCTTGAAAAAGTGGATTTTAAGTGACACGTTACATCCCATGTTCTTATAAACCTTGATTATTTTTTCCACCAATTCTTCATAGTTGCCTTCGCTTCTGTTTCCGAGAAATCCCTTCACCACTAATTTGAATGCTTCCCAAGCAATTATCTCCTCCCCATGAAGGTCTGATTCAAAGTCATCATCTTTAAGAAGCTCTCGAATCTGAGGACCATTGAAGACTCCCTCAGTGAGGGGAATTTTGATGTTAAATACTTGAATCCCTGACCGGTTTTGTCCATAGCTTTTACAAAGTTTTTCATGAGCCCCAGTTTTATGTGTAGTGGTGGTAGCAAAGTTTTGTTTGGTTCAATGAGAGGTGGATGTTGAACATTTTTCATCCCAGGTTCCAATGATTGACGAGGTGGCCAGTCTCTCCTGATGTAGTGGGAACCTCTTGCACGACTGTCCCATTCACATAGAAAGCAGCAGTACTTGGTGTATCCGCCCTGCAAACCCATCACAAGAGCAACAACGTTAAGTCAACACAGAGCTGCCATTTATGTTCATCATATTTCATGCATTGCAACATATGCTTTATATTCTCATAAGTTTCTTTCATATGTGTTGCATAGCCCACAGGAACTGATGGGTTATTATTGCCGTTATGCAGCAAGACAACTTTCAGAGAGTAATTGGGAACAGCAAGAAGGAAATCTCCTGAGTGTGGTGCCTTCACCGCTAGGAGACGAGCTTTGTCCTTTCCTGAAGCGTTGGTGAGCATTGTGTTGGAATTTTTTTCCATGATCGGTTTGTCCCAGTGGGACTGTTTGTGCTCTTTGGGAGGAGCTGGTCTACTGGAGGAGTCTGCCAGGATGTCCCACTGCACTGCTGCTTCAATGAACTTGGGGTCTTGAGCACCCACCACACCTCTCAAACGTTCAGGGACAATCCTCTTGACTAATCCACAGGAGGCCAAACACGATGACAGAAATGCAGGTAACCCTACCTGCCTTGCTTTGCGCACCCCTATACCTCCCAGTCGCACTGGGAGGGTTGCCTGCTCCCATTGCTGATCCTCTAGTGACAGATTCAGTGCCTTCTTGAAGGTTGATCTCAGGTGTGCGTCATACTCGTCAAGTGTTGGGTTTTCAAAAGAGGGTGCGCACCTCAAGAAGTAGTAAGTGAGTCTTGGCATAGTAAGACACCTTGTGAGGAGATACAGGGCATCATGGACATCAAGATCACTTATTCTCTCCTCCATTCTTTTCAGGTCATTCACTTTGTCCTTGAGGACCGTGTCGATGGCGTGGGGACCTAGCGGTGCTCCCAGGAGGGTACTGTTGGATGGAGTGATAGTAGTGACTTCTGGGAGGATTGTTTGCACCGCATTGATTATTTCCTGATTTGTTGTGATAATTTCACACTTTGAGGGATTAAGGATGAGTCCTAAGGCTTCTCCCTGTGTCTTCACCCGTTGTAGGTCCTCTAACAAGGACTCCACAGTACCTGCCAGAGTGCCATCATCCAGGTACCAGATGTTGAGCTCGCTGCATAGGCTGGAAGTTAGTTCTCTTACTGCCAAACAGAAGAGAAGTGGAGTGAGTGGATCACCCTGCTGAACACCCTCAGATGAGAGATTTTCATGTGCCCCAAACAAAAGAGTCGAGGGTTTGCTGTAGCCAGCTGAAATGAAGGGAAAGAGACTGGGGAACCGATCTCGAACGGCTGGCAAGACCACATCTCTCTTCACCATATTAAAGGCATTTCTAAAGTCAAGTTTGACTACGGCCTTGTCTTCTGATAGGTCTCTGATGTAGGTCCTTGCCGCATGAGCTGCGGCTTCACTGCCTTGAGAGACCCCAAAGCCCAGTTGGTGCGGCTGAAGTAAACTGGCAGCTTCTAGGCGAATGTTTCTTACTGCTGCTTTGGCAACAAGGCGGCGAAGGGTGTTACCAACAGCAATGGGTCTGATTCCCCCATCCTTCTTCTTCAAAGCGCATAATGAGGCTCCAAAAAAGAAAGGTTTAATTTCTTCTGGGATTCGCCCAGCCAGGCAGTTGTTGACAAAAGTTGTTAATTCGGTGAGGAGAATTGATGCATATATATATATATATATATAGAAGACTCACTTACTTCCTGAGGTGCGCACCCTCTTTTGAAAACCCAACACTTGACGAGTATGACGCACACCTGAGATCAACCTTCAAGAAGGCACTGAATCTGTCACTAGAGGATCAGCAATGGGAGCAGGCAACCCTCCCAGTGCGACTGGGAGGTATAGGGGTGCGCAAAGCAAGGCAGGTAGCGTTACCTGCATTTCTGTCATCGTGTTTGGCTTCCAGTGGATTAGTCAAGAGGATTGTCCCTGAACGTTTGAGAGGGGTGGTGGGAGCTCAAGACCCCAAGTTCATTGAAGCAGCAGTGCAGTGGGACATCCTGGCAGACTCCTCCAGTAGACCAGCTCCTCCCAAAGAGCACAAACAGTCCCACTGGGACAAACCGATCATGGAAAAATTTCCAACACAATGCTCACCAACGCTTCAGGAAAGGACAAAGCTCGTCTCCTAGCGGTGAAGGCACCACACTCAGGAGATTTCCTTCTTGCTGTTCCCAATTCCTCTCTGGGGACTCGACTCGACCCACAGGCCATTCGGATTGGTGTTGCTCTTCGCCTAGCCGCCCCCATACTCACCGAACATAGGTGTATTTGCGGCAGGGCGACGGCTGACCAATTCGGACTTCATGGTCTAGTGTGTCACACATCAGAAGGGAAGTATGCTAGACATGAGGAGGTCAATGACATCATAAAGAGAAGCCTCGCCACAGCCCGTTGCCCAGCTCAACGGGAACCCCAAGTGCAGAGGTCTGATGGAAGTCAAAAGCGTCCTGATGGAGCCACCATGCTACCCTGGAAGGATGGTAAGCAGATTGCTTGGGACTACACCTGTGCTGCCACATTGGCAGACACCTACCTGCCACACTCCTTAGCCGAAGGGGGTGGAGCTGCCAGCCACAGGGAGACCCAGAAGACCCGCAAATATGAAGACCTTCCCTCTTGCTATAACTTCATCCCAATAGGGTCGGAGACCCATGGGCAAGTGTGCTCTAAAGTTTCTCAAGGAGCTGGGTGGAAAACTCATCATAGAAACCAAGGACCACAGGGCGACCAGCTTCCTGTTTCAGAGACTCAGTGTTGCGATCCAGAGGGGAAATGCCTGCAGTATTCTGGGCACGCGGCCCACTGCCGGGAGTTGGACGAAGTATTTGACATGTAGCTCTGAGTTGTTATCTATGTTGTTTTACTCCCCATTGTATTTTGTATTTTGTCTTGAAATAAAGTTTGTATAAAAAAGATGGGGTAGTAGGGAAGTGGAATATTCAAATGGCTTCAGAAAGAAATCTAAATATTCTTCCTTGAAGTCTTTTTATCCACTTCTCCGAGGCAATGGGTCCCACAATTGACACTAGAGGTGGACCCCATCCATATATATATATATATATATATATATATATATATATATATATATATATATATATATATATATATATATATATATCGTGCCGAATAAGCCGAACTTGCGATTTTGGCTTAAATAGCAACGCTCATCTTGCCATATAAGACAAGTGAAAAATTGTGTATGCAATAATTTCGAAAAAGAAACATTCTGAACCTAAAGAAAAAAAATATATTTGATTGTGTTTGTTTATTATTAAATTATTGTAAACATATCTAAAATATATTTAGTTGGGTTAGGCAAAATTAAATATAAATATAAAATTAAATATAATAAGGTTAGGTAAGTTCTCTAAGATTCTTTTGGTGCAAAATTATAAATTTTTACATTAACAATAATGAAAAAATATATCTTTAAACGTATAAGATTTTTTTTTAGAAAGGACTTAATTTTAAATGAGTACAGAAAAGTCTGAATTGCCTGAGATAATTTTAAAACTCGTTTTAAATTTGATTTTAACAGGATACTCCTATCCAATAGTTCAGCAAAATATATATTTTTGTGAAAGCATAACATACAATAACCCCAAATGTATTTATATATTTGATGTTATTTTATTAAATTTTACGCGTCAATAACAAATGACAAAATAATAAAATACATTGGAACCTCTGGTCACGAACCCTTCCTAACACAAACAAATCGGTTGACGACCCAAAAATTCGCCCAATTTTTGCATCTGGTCACGAACACATACTCGGGTGCCGAAGAAACAGCCGCGCCAATTTTCACATTTCGCGCCATTTGATAACGTCGTCATTTCTCTCATTTCCGTAACTTTTCGATGCGATGGAAAAGACAAGTCCCATTAGGTCGGTTTATAGTGGAGTTTGGTTCACCAGCTAAACAAGAGAAAACACCTGAAGGAGAACCTCCCTCCATCTCGGAGGAAGACTCTTCCTTAAGACAGTAAACTCCGCTCCACTTATCTTCCTCCTCACCTCCTTCACGCCAGAAGTCGACTCATGCGAAGTTAGTTTTCTTGGTTGTATATGGTATGTTTTTTCTCTGTTATTTAAGGTTTCTTCTCTATTAAACTGTGCATTATTTTGTATAATTAAGGATTTTTCAAACTTTGATTATTTTTGTGTGTGCTTAAAACTCTTAAAAAAATAAACCTGTTTACAATGAACGGTTCATAGGAGTCTAGAACGTTAGTTGTCTCTGTAGGTCAAGGTTTTCTCAGTGTTATTCAAGGCTTTTACATTTAGTTTACTATTACACTGTGCATTCTATGATATAATTAACTATTTTCGTGCTTAAAAATCTTAAAAAAACAATACATACAGTTCGTAGGGGTCTACAACGGATTAATCGTATTTACATACAATCCAATGGGAAAATTAGGTTCGGGTAACGACCAAATCGGGTGGCGACCATAGTTTTGGAACGAATTGTGGTCATGACCAGAGGTTCCACTGTATACTGAAGACAGTTTAATAAACCAACTTCATCTTTTGTGGCATGCGCCTCATACCTAATTTTTATTCTGTAGTTTGTTTACCCGTTTGAGTGTGAGGGTGGGGGGGGGGGGTGTGTAATGCACAACTCATTTGTAGAATAACCTCAAATCATTTCGGCTGAACTTGACTAACTTCTGTCTTACTATAAGCATATGACACCATAGATGATTGCCTCTGTGTGCTGTTGCCGAATCCAGTAGTTCTTTCAGTTATTTTCTTCTGTGCATTATCTTGTTTCTCTTTGTAAATACTCAGCGTGCCTCTGTTTATTACAAGAATATAAGTGTGTGATGAAGTTTTAAGTGGCCTTCACAAATCCCTTGATCTTCTTTCCGCAATTCTTGCACGTAGCTACGTTTCTCTCACTTTCTGACTCTTCTTGACAGAGACTGCAATACTTCAGAAGGTGCAATGATAGTGATGCTTCCACTGAAGTTTCCATTCCTATTATACTCATACTGTTGCTCCAACCTGCCAATAAACGATGGCCCTACAGCGTAAATTGTGAAGCAAAAGTTTCTCAGCAGCACAGACTAGATGACTGAACCAACAGACTTTGTTAATGTGTCACAATCACAACAGACTATTGTATTATTGGCATTTCCCTTCACCTTTAAATAATTGATGTCCAGGAATTAGGCTATGTTGTTAAGCAATATCACTCATATTACGGTGGAAAAAATATAATTTAAAAAAATAATGGAGGAAATTAAAATATTGGCGATATAGTAACTTAGTTTAGATTGCCCTGGTTTACTTTTCACTGTCTTTCCTTGCTCTTTGCTCTAATGAAACTGCATAAAATATTAAAAAAGTAACTTGAAAGCAAACTAAAGTATAAAACTCAATTATAGGACAAATCTATTACCATAATTATGAAGCATCAGGAAATGGTTTCTCTTGATTCCCGAATACGTTTTCCAGAAATCAAAGCCAGTGGCTTCATGTTGTCAAAAAAAATAAATTTGCCCATAACTTCTCACACCATTTTCTAAACGTTACTTATTAAAATCTTAATGAAAAAAAAACTTTGACATTAA
This sequence comes from Cherax destructor, assembly GCA_009830355.1. Taxonomy (NCBI): domain Eukaryota; kingdom Metazoa; phylum Arthropoda; class Malacostraca; order Decapoda; family Parastacidae; genus Cherax; species Cherax destructor. The sequence goes on along the minus strand of WNWK01003230.1, from coordinate 129,356 downwards.
TCAGATATAACTTAAGATTATTTTTTTACAAAGTGCGTCAGTTCGTCAACAAATCTCGACTCCGACTGAGGGAGGAGCCATGTCAACACAACCCATGCAAACATGAATCTAGACAATACAGGTACTGGACGTGACCAAAACAATGAGAAACAATTCAGAATGTAGAGTTATGTACCATTCGATGTATTTTATGATGTAATTAAGACAACAGTAAATTACAATAACATTTGCTAATGCTATTTAATATAAAAGTTAAATTACAATTACTATACAGTGTAATTAAGTAATTCAGTGTATACTTAATTGCACTGAATATTTGTGGACGCGGCAACAACGTGAACTTCCTGAAGCTTCTTGCATGTTCAAATGCAAATTTGCCAATGTTAAGTTAAATTAAGTTATTTTAGGTTAGGTTAGGTTATGTAACATTGGGTTAATTTATGTTAGGTTATGTTGGGATAATTTAGGTTAGGTTTGATTAATGTTATGTTGGTTACATAAATTTGTAAAAAATGTACACAAATAACCCGCACATGGGAGAGGGAAACTTAGGACGACATTTCGGTCGAATTCGGATCGTTAACAAGTCACACACACTAGTTAATGGTAAGAGTCAGACCGAAAGGTCGTCATATGTATGTCTCCTCTGTGCGAGTTATTTCTGTACTGTTCCAGTCGCGGTACTCTGCCCTTTTTATTTCTTATAAGAACGTATATTAACAATAATATAACATGTTTTTGGGAATTTGTATTATTTTTTATGACATATTGATGGTCGTACAGACCAAATTCAGTCTTTAATTTTCCTGTTATTTTAACATTGTTACTTATCATCATGAGTAGAAGTACTTTTCCCAAATAACTTTTGTGAACGGGTTGCACAGACGTTGCTGAAGAAGGTTCATTAATTTTTATGAACTACTTTTATTGCTTATTATGTAAAATGGCCTTTATTCTCATTTCTTTTGTTTACTACTGAATTGTACTGACGTGCAACAGAACATAAACATAATCCCCCTCCCCCACCCACTATAAATACATCTTATTTACCACACACCCAATTGTTGTTTAACCTGGAATATTTTACTAGACTTGTAACATATACTTCATATTATATCAGAGACTAAGCCAACATCAGTGAGAGAGTTCGTTTCTCTGCCACTTCATACTTGCAGATAATGTCAGTTAATCCTGCTCAGGCAGGCACCTGACGGCTGATTATACAAATTATATTCAAAATAGAGCCGGAGTTATTATCTTCTCGATGTTGAATTGAGAAGAATACACGTCATGTAGCAGATTATTTTTCTCTGCTTTCTTTTCTGCATAGTAATACACACGAGATCACGCACCCGTTAGTGCACGCACTCATGCAGACATGCAATGCAACACGCTAGCCCGCACGAAACTCATTAGGATAAAGATGGTTCATGTTAATTATCGTTATTCTTACGCAGGTAATGAGAATATTGTTGATAGTAATGGCCATTATGATGGTTACTGACATGATGGCAATCATCATTAATGGTGTCGACAATGATGCTGGTGATAGTGACAAAGATGGTGATGGAGATGATGACAGTTATGGTCATTAAGATGATCGCGAGAAGCAATTACATGTAACATGTTCACTGACGTCTTCCGCTACGCTACGTACACATTCTCTCGGCGCTCCTTTTGTCTTACTGCTTCCGATGCAACTGTTGTTGCTACTGTTGTAGTTGCTCTTGCCGCTGCTGCTCTTTCTATTCCCGCTTTTGTTGCTACTGTTGCAGTTGCTACAACTGCTGGTCCTGTTAATTCTGTTGCTGCCACTGCTGTTACAACTGTTGCTTTTGTTGCTGCTTCTGCTCTTCCCGTTATTCCTGCTTCTGCTGTTTCTTCTGTTTTAATGTTGTTTCTGCTGTTGCGACTTCTGATAATAAGATAGAGATAAGATTTCTTCGGATTTTTAACCCCGGAGGGTTAGCCACCCAGGATAACCCAAGAAAAGCAATGCGTCATCGAGGAATGTCTGTCTTATTTCCATTGGGGTCCTCAATTTGTCCCCTGGGATGCGACCCCACACCAGTCGACTAACACCCAGGTACCTATTTGCTGCTAGGTGAACATGACAACAGGTGTAAGGAAACACGTCGAAATGTTTACACCCCGCCTTGAATCGAACCCGGGACCTCCGTGTGTGGTACTGCTGCTGCTGTTGCTGCTGTTCTGGGCTATTGTAGCCCATTTTCCATCATCTGCTTCTTCTATTGCTGGTGCTTCTCTTGCTATTTTTTTGCTGTTATTATCGCGGCTTCTGTTTACTGCTGTTGCTGTTAATTTTATTTTGTAATGCTGCCTCTCCTTATGTGTCTGCTTTCAGTGCAACTACTACTGTTGCTACTTCTGCTGTTAGTATATGGGTTTTTTAAATGGGTGTTGTTACAAACACATATATTCCTTCTGCTGTTTTGCTGTTTCTGTTGCAACTGGTGTTGCCACTTATGTTGTTGGTAGAGATGCCATTAAAACTTTTGTTGCAATTGCTTCTGTTACCTCTGTTGCTGTAGTTGTTTTGGATGTCGCTGATGATGCTGTTCCATCTGCTGCAGCTGATACTCGTGTTGAAGCTGCCGCGATTGCCGGGGCAGTTACAGCAACGACTGTTGTTGCTACTGTTATATTTCCTATTGTTTTTGTCACAGTAGCGGCTTCCACGGCTGTTATTGAAACGACTGTTGTTACTACTGTTTTGGTTTCTACTACTTTGTCACAGAAGAGGTTATTACACCTGCATTAGCAACTGCTACTGCTGCCTGTTGCTAATGCAGGTGTTGCTACTTCTGCTTTTGCTGCAACTGCAGTTTCTGGTTTTGGACATTACTGCTACTGATGCTCTGCCAAGAGTGATTGTTACTCCGGCATCGGTTATACCATTTATTTGGAAAGTTATACCAGTGTTATTACAAATAATAGCATACTCCGCTTTACAATAACAAACGTGAATGCAGGTCGTAATAAGATTGTCAGCACTTTACACTCACTGCAGCTTTTACCATTAAGCCTATGAACATGAAAGTTTCCTATAATTGTCAATAAAGGCATAAATTCAACAAGGTGTTGATAACATTCATTAGAGAGTCTGATCCATGTTGACATTATAGCATTATGCATTTGCTTCAGATTCCGCGAATCTCTCGTTCCACCATATCCGAAAGATTTATGCTAAATTCAACCATCTGGAGATCGCATCAGAAATCGCGATTCGTCAGACCAGGAGACACTTTTCCAGTATTCAACTGGCCAGTTTTTTTCAAGCTGAGCCCACTGTAGCCTCAATTTCCTGTTCTTAGCTGACAGGATTGGAAGCCGGTGTGGTGGTCTGTAGCTGTATCAGCAGAAGACCACGAAGAATTTCGTTCAGTGATGCTCTACTACACTTGGTTAGTTGAATTATTTTCTGTGTACTGTTGTGCTTGAAAGTCCCAGGAGATCAACAGTTTCTGAGATACTCAAACCGCCACGTCTGTCATGAACAATAATTCCACAGTTAAAGTCACTTAGATAACATTTATAATACCTTCTGATGTTCGATCTGAAGAACACCTGAACCTCTTGACCAGGTTTGCATGTTTTCAGGCATTGTGGTGATGCCAGGTGACTAGTTGATTAGATAATTGCTATAAAAAGCACGTGTACGTGTGTACTAAGTGTTATGTAGGAGAGAGGCAGGTTATTTCCCAGGAAAAGTAGGTCTTAGACAGAAATGCAGGACGTCACCATGTTTAATATATTTATACATGGGGTTGTTGAGAAGTGAATGCAGGGGCGTTGCAGAGAGGTGTGGAATTGTTAAACGAAGAATCTAACACAAAGTGGGAGTTATTGCAGTTCCCTTTTGTTGATGACATTTAGCGTTTGGGGGAAATTCTAAAGAAAAGTTGTTAAGGTTGGTAAATGAATTCAGGAGGGGATGTAAAAGAAGGAAATTAAAAGTGAACAAACGAAACACCAAGGTGATGAGGGTAACAAAAAATATTCAAGATCAGATATAGACTGGAGGGAAGGAGTATGAAGGAAGTTAATGTGTTTAGGTATTTGGGAATGAACTTGTCAGGAGATGGGTTTGTGAAACACGAGGTGAACCATAGAAGTGAAGAGGGAAAAAAGGTGAGTGGTGCATTGAGGAGTCTGTGGACACAAAGAATATATATATATATATATATATATATATATATATATATATATATATATATATATATATATATATATATATATATATATATATATATATATGTAATGTCGTTCCGAATAGGTAAAGCTGGTAAATTAGAAAGAACTAATTTAAAATTAAGCCCTTTCTAAAATGTTCTCTTATAAGTTCAAAGATATATTTTTTAATTTATGTTAATGAAAAAATTATTAATTTTGTAGCAAAAGAACCTTAGAAAACTTACCTAACCTTATTACAAAAAGTGCAATTTAATTTAGCGTAATCCAGCTAGAAATATTTTAGATAAGTTTACAATGATTTAATAATAAAGCAAACACAATGAAATATTTTTTTTTCGTTAGGTTCACAATGATTTTTGCGAAATTATTCCATACAAAATTGTTCGCTTGCTTTAGTCGGCAAGAAAAGCGTTGCTATTTAAGCCAATATCGCAAGATTTACGTATTCGGCACGACACACACACACACACACACACACACACACACACACACACATATATATATATATATATATATATATATATATATATATATATATATATATATATATATATATATATATATATATATATATATATATGCTAGGAAAATGATAGGATGGATAATGAGAACTTTCAAAACTAGAGACGCCAAGCCAATGATGATTCTCTTCAAATCGCTTGTTCTCTCTAGCCTGGAATACTGCTGTACACTAACTGTCCCCTTCAAGGCTGGCGAAATTGCTGACCTGGAGAGTGTACAAAGAACTTTCACGGCACACATAAGTACGATAAGGCACCTAAATAACTGGTAACGGTTGAAAGCCCTTGATTTGTATTCCCTGGAATGCAGGGATTAGTACCAAACTTGCACAGGAAAATCACTCCCTATGAAAGCAAAAGACTCGGCAGGAGATGCAAAATTCTCCCAATGAAAAGCAGAGGCGCCACGAGTACACTGAGAGAGACAATAAGTGTCAGGGGCCCAAGACTGTTCAACTGCCTCCCAGCATATATAAGGGAGATTACCAATAGACCCCTGGCTGTCTTCAAGCAGGCACTGGACAGGCACCTTAAGTCAGTACTTGACCAGCCGGGCTGTGGTATGTACGTCAGTTTGCGTGCGGCCGAAAGTAACAGCCTGGTTGATCAGATCCTGACCCACCACAAGACCTGGTCTCAGACCGAGCCGCTGGGGCGTTGACCCTCGAAACCTTCTCCAGGTATACTCCAGTGGAAAAATAAACACATAAGCAGTATAATGTGATCCTTTATTGACAACGTTTCGCCCACGAAGTGGGCTTCATCGAGTCCCAAACTGCGTGGGCGAAAGGTTTTCAATAAAGGATCACATTATACTGCTTATGTGTTTATTTTTCCATTGTGTCGGTATTTTATACCATTTATTTCCAGGTATACTCAGGTTATATATATATATATATATATATATATATATATATATATATATATATATATATATATATAGCAAGACAACCACTATGAAAAAATAGTGGTTGTCTTGCATATTTTGATATCACCTGTTTACTGTGATCTTTTTGCATATATATATATATATATATATATGTGTGTGTGTATTATGTAATAGTGTGTGTGTGTGTATGTATGTATAGTGTGTGCGTATGTATGTATGTATAGTGTGTGTATGTATGTATAGTGTGTGTGTGTATGTATAGTGTGTGTATGTATGTATAGTGTGTGTATGTATGTATAGTGTGTGTGTATGTATGTATAGTGTGTGTGTATGTATGTATAGTGTGTGTGTGTATGTATGTATAGTGTGTGTATGTATGTATAGTGTGTGTGTATGTATGTATAGTGTGTGTGTGTATGTATGTATAGTGTGTGTGTGTATGTATGTATAGTGTGTGTGTGTATGTATGTATAGTGTGTGTGTGTGTGTATGTATAGTGTGTGTGTATGTATGTATAGTGTGTGTATGTATGTATAGTGTGTGTGTATGTATAGTGTGTGTGTGTATGTATAGTGTGTGTGTGTGTATAGTGTGTGTGTGTATAGTGTGTGTATGTATAGTGTGTGTGTATGTATGTATAGGGTGTGTGTATGTATAGTGTGTGTATGTATGTATAGTGTGTGTGTATGTATGTATAGTGTGTGTGTATGTATGTATAGTGTGTGTGTATGTATGTATAGTGTGTGTGTGTATGTATGTATAGTGTGTGTGTATGTATGTATAGTGTGTGTGTGTATGTATGTATAGTGTGTGTGTGTATGTATAGTGTGTGTGTGTGTATGTATAGTGTGTGTGTGTGTATGTATAGTGTGTGTGTATGTATAGTGTGTGTGTGTGTGTATGTATAGTGTGTGTGTATGTATAGTGTGTGTGTATGTATGTATAGTGTATGTATGTATGTATAGTGTGTGTGTATGTATGTATATTGTGTGTGTGTATGTATGTATAGTGTGTGTATGTATGTATGTATAGTGTGTGTATGTATGTATAGTGTGTGTGTATGTATGTATAGTGTGTGTGTGTGTGTATGTATGTATAGTGTGTGTGTATGTATGTATAGTGTGTGTGTATGTATAGTGTGTGTATGTATGTATAGTGTGTGTGTATGTATGTATAGTGTGTGTGTATGTATGTATAGTGTGTGTATGTATGTATAGTGTGTGTGTATGTATGTATAGTGTGTGTATGTATGTATAGTGTGTGTGTGTATGTATAGTGTGTGTGTGTATGTATAGTGTGTGTGTGTATGTATAGTGTGTGTGTATGTATAGTGTGTGTGTGTATGTATGTATAGTGTGTGTGTGTATGTATAGTGTGTGTGTGTATGTATGTATAGTGTGTGTATGTATGTATTGTGTGTGTATGTATGTATAGTGTGTGTATGTATAGTATGTGTGTGTATGTATGTATAGTATGTGTGTGTGTAAAAATAACGTAGTGAGAGCAGGAAATAAAACCTGAGTGCTTTTAAGTGCTTAATAATATACTAATACTACTAATAATAATAATCTTTGTTTGCTACAAGTACATGTACAAGGTATACAGTCCTAGCTGACATCAACGACATACTACTATATAGAAAGCCCCTTGTTATGCTCAGCATTTCTGGCAAATTAGGTCAGTTTTGTCCCAGGATGCGACCCACACCAGTCGACTAACACCCAGGTACCCATTTTACACTGATGGGTGAACGGGAAACACGTCCATAATGTTTTCCAGCTGTACCGGAGGAGATTCGAACCCCGGACCTCAGTGTGTGAGCTGAGGCAAGAGAAGCACATTTTAAATGTTAAACACTGTGGTGACACCTCACTGCAAACAGGTGATATCGCAAAATACAAAACCACTGTGAAAAAAATAGTTAATTTCCAAGCGGTTTCGTGATTTCTCACATTATCAAGGAACTGTAAAAAATATAAGGAAAGAAGAAGGCTTATAAGGCTGAGATATCACCTCACATATATGACCTGACACCTGACTCAACACGCTGAGCGTGGGCGTGTAGAGAAGATTTGGAAAGGTCATATGACAAATACAATTTATGAGTGACATGTCAGCCATAGCTTAAATTCCTCAAATTATATTATCACTTAATTTTATATAAACATTAACTAATATTCATGTTAAACTCAATATTTTTTTTGTTTACGAAACATGATTTGATTAGATTTCCCTCAAACATGAACCTACTTAATGCAACTTTCTCGGCCTTTTGAAAATCAATTGGATGGTTAAAAATTCTCGCATGAATAAACAGATCATTTGACTCTCTTCTATTTCTAATGCTATATTTATGTTGCTGTAATCTTAGTTCAAGGTTTTCTCAAGTTTTACCAAACTTTATTGCTGCACGTCCCTCACCTGTATACAAGTGCCAGTCTTCATGTGTGTGCTTCAGATTCTTCAAGACTATGGTGCTCTTGACTAACTCCAAGGCTGATGGACATTATCTCGTCTTTGATATATATATATAGTCTTCCCATTGTGTCCTTGAATTTGCATTGATAAAGCCACTGGTATTGTATTCCATTTATGTACATAATTGATAAATCTTTTAAAATTGCATGAAATACATTTTACAATTCGAGAAAGAACAAACATATTCAACCAAGAATATATTGGTTCTCCCTTACAATGAAAATTTTCTTGATGTACCATCTTTACTTAAGAATTTTAAAATTAAAGTTGCGTTTAAAAATCTTGATGCAGTAAAAAAAATGTTTAGAATCCCCCCCCAAAAAAAAAAAAAGCTGATGGCTGTGTCTTTAAGATTCCTTGAAAAAAAATACAATAAAGTTTATTATGGTTAAACTGGAAAAAATCTTCAACTAAGCTTACAACATAAATATAGCATTAGAACAAGACATGACTGTAATGTTCTATTTATTCATGCAAGAGATTTTAACCCTCCAATTGATTTTCAATAGGCCGATAAAATTTTATCAAGCAGGTCCATGGTTGCCAGAAATATAACCAAATCATGTTCCATAAAAATAGTATTAATTTTAATAAGAATACTAGTTCAAGGTTATATAAATTAGATTCACTTATAATTAAAAGAATCTGTGAGGAATTTAACCTACTCCTAAAATATCACTCATAAATTGTTGTACTTGACACGTAATCTCACCTACACTCGCGCCCTTAGCGTGCTGAGTCAGATGTCAGGTAATATGTCCGAGGTCATATCTCAGGTATATAAGTCTTCTGCTCTCCTTTTATTTTTATAGTTCCTTGATAATGTGAGAAATCACTTGGAAATTCATTATTTTTTACTGGTGATATCACAATATTAATACAACCAATGTGAACAAAAAGTGAAATTCCAAGCGCTTTCGTGATTTCTAAAATCATGGACCTGTAATAATGTGAGGAATCACGAAAGCGCTTGGAATTTATCAATTGTTTTATTTAATCAGGGAATTTCGCTAAACCAGTAGGGGTCATATAGCACCTTTGGCATAGGAGGCATTGAGAATAGATCTAAACAGGGAAAAATATGTCTAATTCCTTTGATCAACAGACCCTTATAATTATCAAGACACCCCTCCCCTTCAGGAAGCATAATCATCAAAGTCACTCAGTGACTTTGATGATTAAAAATTAAAATGTGGCACCTGCAGCCTCCAGTAACAGTATTACCCTACTAATACTCATCTGCGAGTATTGAAATTCTGAAGCCAAGCAGGAGAGATTTTCTGATGCTATTTTAAGGAAACCAATTTCTGGAATGATCTATATAAAGTTGCGCAGAGGGCACTGGCACTTGTCTAGTGCTAAATATACTTAGTAATTATTTACCAGGGTTAAAAATTTAATGCCACATAAGGCATTCTGAAGTTATAAACGAATTCCTTAAAGCTTGTTGGGAATAAGTTCAATACCTTTGGCCACAAGGCACTTACACATGGAAGTTGCTCCCACAATCTTGCACTAGTTACCATACATCGGCGCTGAAAATTTGAAGCCGATCTGATGAGGCATTTTCCTCTTACAATTTAAATAATAACGAAAAGTGGAGAAAGGAAAAAAAATAAAATAAATTCAGCCACTTGAATGTTGATCATTTCAAAATTTAACTCACATAACCTCTTTTATCACTTGACCTTCTGTGAGTTCCTTTCACGTCCTGAACTGCCCAATGATAAGTCTCTCGTTATCAAGCATTTCACTGGTTTTAAGAACTATTAAAACAGCCTCAGCCGAGGAGCTGTTGACCTTACCTGTGCATACTCTGGAATTGATGAGCTAACTGGCATTGTCATACGTATTCTTAAAACTGTGACAGGAATCAACTGCTGCTTCCTAGTTAAGGATTTTACATTTCCTAACCAGAGATTCATTGTGTTAGCCTTGTGAGTCATTTCCACATATTAACATTCATCCATGTGCCCTTTATTTTGTAAATTTTGTAAATTATAATCATAATTATGACTTCCTTTGATCACCAATCAACTAAACTTTTAAGGTTTAATTTCGGAAATATTTCACTGCCAAGTTCTGGGAACCATATTGGCGAAGCTACAGTTTGACAGATTTAACATATTTTCACGTCTGTCCCGACCACTGAAGACGACCACCAACATCCCCCACCACTGAAGACGACCACCAACATCCCCCACCACTGAAGACGACCACCAACATCCCCCACCACTGAAGAGGACCACCAACATCCCCCACCACTGAAGACGACCACCAACATCCCCCACCACTGAAGACGACCACCAACATCCCCCACCACTGAAGACGACCACCAACATCCCCCACCACTGAAGACGACCACCAACATCCTCCACCACTGAAGACGACCACCAACATCCCCCACCACTGAAGACGACCACCAACATCCCCCACCACTGAAGACGACCACCAACATCCCCCACCACTGAAGACGACCACCAACATCCCCACCACTGAAGACGACCACCAACATCCCCACCACTGAAGACGACCACCAACATCCCCCACCACTGAAGACGACCACCAACATCCCCCACCACTGAAGACGACCACCAACATCCCCCACCACTGAAGACGAACACCAGGATCAGTGTTGCTGTTTCGTCCTTCTCACTTTTTTTTTTTACTTAGGATTTTACAAGGTTAGGCTCCTAATTTTATTTACAAGCTAAGAGCTGTTTCCTACATCAGTTTATTTGAAAGCATTCTCTCTCTCTCTCTCTCTCTCTCTCTCTCTCCTCTCTCTCTCTCTCTCTCTCTTTCGTGTTTCTGACATGCTGGGATGATCAACAACTACTCGTAATCTTATCACTTTACTTCCTTTCCGTCGGGTTGAAAATTCTCCTATTTCTTTGTATTTGAAAGCTCATATAACCATTAACAATTTTTGGAAATTATGAGTTCTTGCCGCTTTTCCTTGAATTTTAGCTATAGCTCTGTTCTTGGTTTTACTTGGGCTGCTAATAACCCCGACAATAAAGCACCTTAAACACAATGAGTGTCGACACTAGGCATCCTGTAGCGACATTTCATATGCTTCCATCTAATGAGAGATTTTTTTACGATAGTTTTAATGTTTGGGAGTTGCCTCTGCTATTCGCTCTTTTAATTCACTACATTTTTGTTAACTTTGTCTGCTTTTATGCACCATACTTGGAGCTTCTTGTTTCCTACACTGTACTCGTTTGTGACGACTTCATCTATTGTTTGTTCATTTTCCTTTCGTTTCGAGAGGAAGAGGTGAGGCTCAGGTAGGTGAGAATTTTTGTTCTGAGGTGAGTGGAGTTAGAGACGAGTTTAGTTTCGGGTTGTGTTTGTGTAACCGGAAGTGATGGGAGTCAGGGCTGCGTTTTAGGAAATGGGGAAGGTAAAGATGTGTTTGTGTGTATATGTGTGTGTGTGTGTGTGTGTGTGTTTGTGTGTGTACTCACCTAGTTCTCACCTAGTTGTGGTTGCAGGACTCGAGTCATAGCTCCTGGCCCCCGCCTCTTCATTGGCCGCTACTGGGTCACTCTCCCTGCGCCATAAGCCTTAGCATACCTCTTCTTGAAGCTATGAATGGATCCTGCCTCCACTACATCGCTTCCCAAGCTATTCCACTTCCCGGCCACTATGTGACTGAAGAAATACTTCCTAACATCTCTATGATTCATCTGAGTCTTCAACTTCCAACTGTGTCCCCTTGTTGCTGTGTCCCATCTCTGGAACATTTTGTGTGTACTCACCTATTTGTACTCACCTATTTGTGGTTGCAGGGGTCGATTCATAGCTCCTGGCCCCGCCTCTTCACTGATTGCTACTAGGTCCTCTCTCTCCCTCCTCCATGAGCTTTATCAAACCTAGTCTTAAAACTATGTATGGTTCCTGCCCCCACTACGTCGCTCTCTAGGCTATTCCACTTCCTGACAACTCTATGACTGAAGAAATACTTCCTAACATCCATTTGACTCATAGGAGTCTTCAACATCCAATTGTGACCCCTTGTTTCTGTGTCCCCTCTCTGGAACATCTTGTCTCTGTCCACCTTATCTATTCCTCGCATAATTTTATATGTCGTTATCATGTCTCCCCTAACCCTCCTGTCCTCTAGTGTCGTCAGGCCGATTTCCCTTAACCTTTCTTCGTAGGACAATCCCCTTAGCTCTGGGACTAGTCTTGTTGCAAACCTTTGCACTTTCTCTAATTTCTTAACGTGCTTGACCAGGTGTGGGTTCCAGACTGGTGCTGCATACTCCAGTATGGGCCTGACGTATATGGTGTACAGAGTCTTGAATGATTCCTTATTGAGGTATTGGAACGATATTCTTAGGTTTGCCAGCCGCCCGTATGCTGCAGCAGTTATCTGATTGATGTGTGCCTCAGGAGATGTGCTCGGTATTATACTCACCCCAAGATCTTTTTCTTTGAGTGAGGTTTGCAGTCTTTGGCCACCTAGACTATACTCTGTCTGCGGTCTTCTTTGCCCTTCCCCGATATTCATGACTTTACATTTGGCAAGGTTAAATTCAAAGAGCCAGTTACTGGACCAGGCTTGTAGCCTGTCCAGGTCTCTTTGTAGTCCTGCCTGATCCTCGACTGATTTGATTCTTCTCATTAACTTCACATCATCTGCAAACAGGGACACTTCTGAGTCTATCCCTTCCGTTATGTCTTTCACATATACCAAAAACAGTACAGGTCCTAGGACTGACCCTTGTGGAACTCCACTCGTCACAGGTGCCCACTCTGACATCTCGTCACGTACCATGACTCGTTGTTGCCTCCCTGTCAGATATTCTCTGATCAATTGCAGTGCTTTTCCTGTTACGTGTTCCTGATCCTCTAGTACTCACCTAGTTGTACTCACCTAGTTGTGGTTGCAGGGGTCGAGTCAAAGCTCCTGGCCCCGCCTCTTCACTGGCCGCTACTGGGTCACTCTCCCTGCGCCATGAGCTTTATCATACCTCTGCTTAAAGCTATGTATAGAGCCTGCCTCCACTACATCGCTTCCTAAACTATTCCACTTCCCGACAACTCTGTGACTGAAGAAATACTTCCTAACATCTCTGTGATTCATCTGAGTCTTCAACTTCCATCTGTGTCCCCTTGTTGTTGTGTCCCATCTCTGGAACATTCTGTCTCTGTCCACTTTGTCAATTCCTCTCAGTATCTTATATGTTGTTATCATGTCTCCCTATCTCTCCTGTCCTCCAGTGTCGTCAGGTCGATTTCCCTTAACCTCCCTCGTAGGACATACCCCTTAGCTCCGGGACTAGTCTTGTTGCAAACCTTTGCACTTTCTCGAGCTTCTTCACATGCTTGGCTAGGTGTGGGTTCCAAACTGGTGCTGCATACTCCAATATGGGCCTAACGTACACAGTGTACAGGGTCCTGAACGATTCTTTATTAAGATGTCGGAATGCTGTTCTTAGGTTTGCTAGGCGCCCATATGCTGCAGCAGTTATTTGGTTGATGTGCGCCTCAGGAGATGTGTCTGGTGTTATACTCACCCCAAGATCTTTTCCTTGATTGAGGTTTGCAGTCTCTGGCCCCTAGGCTGTACTCCGTCTGCGGTCTTTGCCCTTCCCCACCTTCATGACTTTGCACTTGGTGGGGTTGAACTCCAGGAGCCAGTTGCTGGACCAGGCTTGCAGGCTGTCCAGATCCCTTTGTAGTTCTGCCTGGTCCTCGTCCGATTGAATTCTTCTCATCAACTTCACATCATCTGCAAACAGGGACACTTCGGAGTCTATTCCTTCCGTCATGTCGTTCACAAATACCAGAAACAGCACTGGTCCCAGGACTGACCCCTGTGGAACCCCGCTCGTCACCGGCGCCCACTCTGACACCTCGCCACGTACCATGACTCGCTGCTGTCTCCTGACAGGTATTCCCTGATCCAATGTAGTGCCTTCCTGTTACCCTGCCTGGTCCTCCAGCTTCTGCACTAATCTCTTGTGTGGAACTGTGTCAAACGCCTTCTTACAATCCAAGAATATGCAATCTACCCACCCCTAGTGTGTGTGTGTGTGTGTGTGTGTGTGTGTGTTTATCGATTTACGTTTTCGGCTGCTGACGTAGCTCATGAATCGTTCACTTCCGTTCACGTATATGAGTGTGTCTGCATGCATTTCATGCATTTTATTTCTTTAACGATTTGTAGCTACATGAGCCGATCTATGGCGATCTGTCTCCAGTGCTTAAATTATCAACTGATTTTTTAATGCTCTTTCTGCTTATAGTACAGCAATATAGGCTTACGTTTTGAATTTATTATGATTGTTTACTATATTTCCTGACTCGTACATGCACACTACTCTTTCCCTCAATTCAATAAAGCTGAAAAAAGTGAAAGACAAAATAAGACAGTACACTCAGAGAAAACTTCGAAAAGTAGGGAGGACAGAAGTGGGTTAACTTACTGGTTGGTACGCGGCTGAAATACTCGCAGAGTTGGAATCTTGAACTCGCTGACAGCTACCGTGGAGTATTTTACCTCAAATATGTGAATGGTTTGTGAATTTGTGAAAAAATATGTAAAGTTTGTATAATAAAATTAGAATCATTTGTAGTAAGTTGTTTGTACATTTCTAGTTATTTTTTTAAGCACACAGAGAGTGCAGAATATCATGATCCAAACGGTGTACTGAAGAATATACACAGGTTGCAGAACTAGTGTTCAGGATATCGTTGCACTCTTCTGTAGAGGTTTCTAATGTCATGACTTGATTAAGGTCAACACAGCCAAACGTTGTCCCAATGAATGCGTGTTCTCCTAATTGCGTCATTTCTTCATTCGTATCCCCGTTGAAAAATGCAATCCCTAAACTGATGTAGTCGTAGTCTGTTTAACAATTCAAATTCCCTTTGATTGTCCCGTGTGAATGTTTGAGCAAAGATTATTGTAGTTTACTACCACTTGATGACTCCAGTCACCCGTGTTTACTACCACTTGACTCCAGTCATCCGTGTTTACTACCACTTGATGACTCCAGTCACCCGTGTTTACTACCACTTGATGACTCCAGTCATCCGTGTTTACTACCACTTGATGACTCCAGTCATCCGTGTTTACTACCACTTGATGACTCCAGTCATCCGTGTTTACTACCACTTGACTCCAGTCATCCGTGTTTACTACCACTTGATGACTCCAGTCATCCGTGTTTACTACCACTTGATGACTCCAGTCATCCGTGTTTACTACCACTTGATGACTCCAGTCATCCGTGTTTACTACCACTTGATGACTCCAGTCATCCGTGTTTACTACCACTTGATGACTCCAGTCATCCGTCCTTCATCACGTTGTCGTTATCTACTATTTATATGACGATGATGCTTTCCCTTCTGCCAGACGTAAGATACTACTTTCATATGATTTAATTATTGGCAGTTAACCATATTTACATATTGGGTGATTTACGTTTAGAATAGTTAGTCACTAGCTGCTTGGCAGAGTTCGGCACTTGAACAATGTGAAGGTGAAGCTTCACATTGTTAAAGTCTCTGAAGCTGAGCACATCTCCAAGCTTCTTCAAGGATGATGAATTAATGATATAATCATTACCTCTCCACTGCTTCCGCAGTCTCCACATTTCTAATCTCTGTACTCGAATGATAAAGTCTACTGCGTAGGCGAAACGTTTCGGAATAGACATACTTAAGAGTTGTACATGTGTCTGACTTATCTGGTTGTAAGTATTGTACATCATTATGTTGATATTAGTGATTAATGTTAAACGCCTTATTAATGACACGTGCTATGCATTCTTGACACAGGATATCCTGATTACCTGGAGTTTACCTGGAGAGGGTTTCGTGGGTCAACGCCCCCCGGCTCGGTCTGAGATCAGGCCTCATGATGGATCAGGGTCTTATCAACCAGGTTGTTAGTGCCGGCCGCACGCAAACTGACGTACGAACCACAGCCCTGTTGGTCAGGTACTGACTTTAGGTGCCTGTCCAGTGCCTTGTTGAAGACAGCCAGGGGTCTGATATATTGACACAAATATTGACTGATATATTGACACAAGATATACGTATCTTTCAACTCACTCACACCTGAGAATTTACATTACGTTTAGGATTTCAATATGCTTGATGTAGACTGCGGCCATAATAACTCCTGTACAATCATTAGATTGGTTAGCTAAGATAAGTGACGTAACAAGACTCGTGTTTCCTGACGAGGGTCTTAGTCATATGAAGACCCGCCTCTGGAACTTTTGCTCGTATGACAAAATCTGGTACATTATCAAGTTTACTGAATATGTGCGTCGTATTGTATCCAGATTTGCTGCAATTTGCAACGTGCTCTCAAATATTTCAAGTCATTTACATATTTTTATAATTAAGCTGCAAACCTCTGATTATATCTACATAATTTCTAAAATATGACCTAATCAAATCCTCATAGACACAATAAAACAACGATTATAATTAGCACTGTATATTTCTGCCTTACACTAAGGATCTTCTGTATGAATCCAAAATATGTAGTATTCACATTATTTGGTTTTTTTTCGTCTCTATATATGTTTTGGTATGCATGTCTGTATCCAGTACTTTTAACACTTTTGATTTTGAATTCTAAAAATGTTTTACAAAAATAAATACATTATTTTTTTTGGATAAGTATGCATATTGCAAGATTTAAAGAGGGAGATGTGATATATTGATCCCAGAAGGTTCAAGAAAATCTTGTCTAGCATAAAGCAAGCGCTGCCTATACTCTCTACCATTCCGCAGACATTATTTTCACAGGTGAATTCTCATAACAGGATGGCGGTCCAGGGCAACAAGAGCTTATTAGCTGGTGCTGAACTTAAAGTTCTGAATATTATTTTGATGTGCGAAGACAGCAACGAGTGCTGAGTTCAGAACACTTATTGTCACTGCTGTGGTTTAAGGCACTAACGACATCTATTTATAGTCGCTAAACTCAGGTCTGAGTGGAAAGAAAACTCAGGTGAACTAAGTGGCACACAATTTAAATGATGTGATTAAAATTCTTCTTCTTGTTGAGCTTAAATTACACGCTAACTCCTAGCTACAGGTTACTTTTTGTAAACATCCGGATTATTTTTATGTAAAAGTAATTTCGGAACAATGGGAAATGGTAATAGTTGTCATGTTATTCATTAAAGAGTGGCGGTATACGAAAATTGTAGCAGAATAGTCAACTACGAGTCATTTGTGTTATTCTGGCTAAAATAAACAACAGTCTCGTCATTGTTTCCCTAAATGTATATTGTTTTTGTTATCAACACGTAGTCGACATCTATTAAGCATGTCGAAGAAAAATACCCACTCATGTGATTTCTTAATACCTCTTTCCTTGAATGCCAATCCCCCTCCTCCCTCTCTCTCTCTCTTCCCTCCCTCCCCAGTATTTTTTAACAGGTGCACGACAGTTTACAGCTATTTTCTGATATTTTCCTCTTTATGGCTGCTGACAAGACTTACAGTAGTTTCTTGTCTCAGTGATTCAGTGTTGCATCTCATCTCATAGAACACTTACTAAGTGTTCTTATTTAACCTGTACTCACAACTACATGCATTTCGTTACCTTCACGAGCCGACAACGGTGTCCTAGTATATCATACCCCCAACCCCTTGTACGTCAATGAACGCGAAATGAATAGTGTAGATTGTGTATTAGTTTCTAATGCACACTTATCTAATGTATTTCATAATTATTACATGGACACTAACGCCCAGTTTCTTTAATATAATGGCAAAATAGGACAAACACAAATGAAACCAATTTACACTATCTACTAAGAAACTCTCGTTTTGAAAGCAAACTAAAGTATTGTCTTCTTATTTCAGACAGACCATTATCCTAAAATACTTCAGCTCAATAGATCTGAAGTCGGTCACTGTTTGGGTTATCAAGTTAATACTGGTGAAGTGTGAAGCCAATCGGATGAGACACTCTAAATTTGAAGCATGGAATTTATATTTAAATTTTCCCAGTTTTTCCATGGAGAAAAGGAAATTGGGAACTACACCGACAGAAATCAGTTTAAAACTGTTTAAAACTGATGAGCGTTTAATTCTCCAGTTACAAAAGCAAATTTGATTAATAAAATTACAAATCCATCAGTTTTAAAATGTTTAAAGCTGACCAGAGGAAAAATTCTCGTCACTGCACCCCAGAAACGGAGAGCTAAACCAGTAGGGATCAGCCAGAACGTCTGGAATATATGGCTTTCAGATTCGATTAAAGCAAAGGTAGGATAGTTAGAGTTCCTTACCTCAAGAGGCACCTTCCAGCATCAAGACAAAGCTATACATTAATGCAAAATACTTCCTAAACCATTTCGAGATTTAAAAGAGGCAAATTATCACCCACACACTCCATTAACGATGCCAACCCTTTTCTAAGACACACGAATGTTAAAATTTTGAAGCTGATCAAAACAGACTTTCTAAAGATACGTCTTGCTAACCAATTTCAGGAATAGTCTATATCAAATTCTTCAGAAAGCCCATACACATTGTTAGTTGTTCCGCAAACCTTTCCCCTCTAGGTGAGAGGCTCTTCATCTAGGGAAATGGATCTGTGCTCCAGTTCACTGAATTAAGCCTGAATGCCTTCCTTCACCCCCCCCCCTTCCCCACAAGCGCTGTATAATACCTACGGGTTTTGCGCTCCCCCATGATAATCTGCAAACCTTCACTTAGTAATAGTTAACTAGGCTTGAAAATTTAATGCCTTTCAGATAAGGAGTTCTAAAAATATAAAGGAAAGTCTGAACGATGTTACAAGCGTATAAAACAAGGACACAATATGAACATGTGTC
This sequence comes from Cherax destructor, assembly GCA_009830355.1. Lineage (NCBI taxonomy): Eukaryota > Metazoa > Arthropoda > Malacostraca > Decapoda > Parastacidae > Cherax > Cherax destructor. Next base: position 110,421 of record WNWK01003230.1, on the reverse strand, counting down.
TGCTCAAGCATTAAGCCATTAGTTAGTTAAGACTCGCTCTAACAACCCGAGTTTTGAATATTTTTCAGTTTTTATTCTTTTACTTTTCTAGTCTTTTTAAAAATTTTATTCCATTCTATTTAATTTTTTTAAGAACATTCAATTTGAATAAAATTCAATAAAATTGGAAAATTAGCAAGTACGAACACAAAAATAGTTCCAGTTAAGATACATCAGACGTTAAGTGTTTGAAGCCTACCAGAGGAGGCATTCTCCAGTTACTCCATGGCAACCAATCTATTTTATAAATATGAAAACTAAATATTAACATACGTCAATGAGAAAACCAAGTTTTCCTTCAACTCCATCAACACTGAGAGGTTAAGTAAATGCTCTGATTTCAACGAGTAAAATTTTTTTTTTTTTACAGTTCGATTAAAATTTTAAATTTGTATTTAAAGAAAATAAACTTATTGAGAATCATCCTTCAGAAAGAATGCATCAAATTTTATATTTTGAAGCCGATAAGACAAGGCATTATTTAGTTATTAAATGAAGCCTGATATCAGTATTTAAACCAAAAAAATTGAGACTTATGCAGGATAATAACAGCGTGAACATAACTTTCTGAAAAACACACCCATGCTGTAAATTTGAAGCCGATAGGAAGATGTATTCTGTAGCTTTCGCGCGGATTCCAACAATTACGTGCTTATGAGCAAGACTGATGTGCAGCAGTTGGGTATCTTTATTGTTAAGACGTTTCGCCTACACAGCTGGCTTCTTCAGTCAAATAAACGGGAGAATAAACGTGGAGACAGCAGTAGTAGTGGTGAAGTAAAGATAAATCAGTCTATCAACCTTGAAGTAGTTTTTGAGGTTGTCAGTCCCACAGTCTGGAACAGTATGAAATCAAACACGAGAATGGAGTCTTATATACTGCCAAAGGTAGGCGTCGTCTGCCTTGAAGACGTCGCAGGAGGATACAACTAGAAGGTTCAGCCTCCTGCTACGTCTTCGAGATTTCTAAGGCAAGATTCCATTCTCATATTTTGGCTTCATATTGTTCTAGACTATGGAGCCGAACTTTTCTCCAGGTTGAGGGACTGACCTCACTCAAAAACTACTTTGTCAAACTTGATGGACTACTTTTGTCTCTATATTTATTCTCCTCTGTATTTGAATGAAGAAGTCTATTGTGTAAGCGATACGTTTCAACAGTTAATATACCAAAATGCTGTACATGTGTCTTACTCATCTACTTGTTGGTGTTGAATATCATTTTCATTATTTAAAGTTGGATAAAATAAAATTGTGCTTTGACAAATTTGCCCACATCCAAAGTAATAATAGGCTTCAGCCATTAAATATCAAAGCCATTGAGAAGAGGCAGCCTCAGTTATATTCTCTGCCTGTGTCGAAGAGGCACTGCAAAGGAATTTGGAAGTTATCAGAGCTATTCCCGGATGCTGGGAATGAGTTCATCTACTCTTGTCAGTCACACATGCCAATTGTTCCCAGAATTTTGTCCTACTTATCGTACACAACCTTCCAAAATTTGATGATGATCGGGGAAAACATCGTGTTATGAAGGAACTAAAAAGAAAAAGTTGCAGGAAGAAGAAAAAAAAGGACTCCACTTAAATCATTCGTTTTCTAAAGCTCTGCAGAGGTTGTGTTGCTGCACGACCATAACTCTAAATTTCTGTCCTTTTATTAGTCTGTTGTTTCAACGAGGTTTAGTTCTCTATTTTTTAGATTCCTTTATGTTAGATTAACTTCTGTTTAGTTAGTGTGTCTTTAATTAGTAGCTGAATGTTGCACTAGACTTTATACTCTCAGCACCCTGCCTCAACAGCCTCCCTCCACAGCACCGTCTGTACAACCACTGCATTCCTGCGTCTCTTCATGACACCTGGGAACCACCTCTCCCATTCAACATGCTACGAGCTGCCACCTCCCTCACCTTCCTCTTATCGAATCATCTATATTATCATAATTGCCGCAGATAGCCTTCAAATTTGCCATAGTTTCCCTTACCTAGTCCCTACCTCCAGGCACTGCCATGGATCCCTTCCCTGATTGTCTCTCTTTCCCATTTTCTAACACGGTAGAAATCCCTTAACTGGTTCGCATGTTATGGTGATAACGCCATGGGTGAGTTAGCGTTAATTGCTATTTTTATTGGAAAGCACCGTACCCAAAGACGTTACTATTATTAATTATTATTTTCTAATTATTACTGTATTATTATTATTATTATTACTTTTTATTATTATTATTTTTATTTTTTTTAATTATTATTACATTATTATTATTATTATTATTATTATTATTATTATTATTATTATTATTATTATCTAATTATTATTACTGTATTATTATTATTACTACTATTTTATAATTATTATTACCGTATTATTATTATTATTGTTATTGTTATTTTTTTCATTATTAGTAGTATTTTATAGTTATTGCTTTTACTTTTTATTTATTTTTTATTGTCTGTGGAATTTGGTGGAAAAAATGAAAAAACAAACTAATTTTTTGTTACGAGAATTCCAATAGTGCGATTTCCGAGAATTCATTGTTAAGGAAAGGAGAGTCGTGTTTGTGATGTGAACAGGACGCGGCAGCATTCTGATCATCACCAGAGCAATATTTAATAATACTTCTGGGTACGGCGCCGCGTGATATATTTACAACTTGGCCAGATCTGATTGTATAAACAATGAGAAAAATTATATCATCGGATGTATCATACATGCGCAGTTATAGTTTTGATTTTCGCCTGTGAGAAAATAAATGATATACAGTATGATGTCTTTATTAGGTAGCCCCGAAGTGAAACCTGAAGTGGTTGCCTGAAGTTTTTCTTCTTTCGTTAAGAATGTGAGGACTAAGTCAACCGGCTTCAAATTTTTAAGGCTGGTGTAAGATTGGCATGTGAAGAAACCCCATTGACTGCAGCTGTAGAATACATTCCAAAATTCCTGGAATGGCTCAGATAACCTCCAAAACTCATTGCGCTTAGTGTCAAATGAATAAAAAAAGTGTCTTCTGAGTCGACGACGACAGAGAATGAAATTCAAGGGTGAGCACATTTCTCAGTTTCACGTGTAAAGTAATGTAAAAAAATTATTCCCTTTAACTCTCAATACATAAATTTAATTAAGTCTACCTCTTCTGAACATCAAGTTTTATCAAGTGATGCATCTTACGGTCAGGATAATATCCATTAATTTAGTTTGTGGGTGTGCAAATATATCTGCATAATAAGTTAAAAACTTATGTACGTATAGCATAGATCAGTTTATATGTATTTAATATTACTTAAAATCTAGGGTATACACATTTTTCGTTATGTTCAAATTAATTTCCTCTGATTTCTTGCAAAACATTTTTTTCTGATAATTAGGCCGAATATACCAAACTCGCCGCTTTGGCTGAATCGACACGATATATATATATATATATATATATATATATATATATATATATATATAAAATATATATATATATATATATATGTCGTGCCGATTAGGTAAAACTTGCGATTTTGGCTTAAATAGCAACGCTCACCTTGCCATATAAGACAAGTGAAAATTTGTGTATGCATAATTTCGCCAAATTCATTCTGAACATAACGAAAAAATATATTTCATTGTGTTTGTTTATTATTAAATTAATGTTAACGTATCTAAAATATATTTAGTTGGGCTAGGCTAAATTAAATTGCGCTTGTTGTAATAAGGTTAGGTAGGTTTTCAAAGTTTCTCTTGGTACAAAATTATAAATTCTTACATTAACATAAATGAAAAAAATATATCTTTAAACGTATAAGAGAAAATTTTAGAAAGGATTTAAATTTTTTAGATGAGTTACTTAATATATATATATATATATATATATATATATATATATATATATATATATATATATATATATATATATATATATATATATATATATTATGCAAGACAAATGACAAAAAGGCACAATACCGTGACTGGAACGAGACAAGCCACGGGGGTGGAAATCTTTAGCTCAAGTACTTTCACACTTCTCAGTGCGTCATCAGGAGCTATGCAATGTTTCATTCTGAGAGAAGCTGCGGCCGGTGACACCCACAATATGCTACTCTGAGAGAACTTCCCCTGCTTTAGTTGCTCTCTTGCAACATTGCATAACTCCCGATGATGCACTGAAAAGTGTAAAAATACTTGAACTAAAGATTTCCACCCCCCGTGGCTTGTCTTGCATAGTTAAGATCGCCTGTCTGCGATTGTTTGCATGCATATATATATATATATATATATATATATAATGTCTTGCCGAATAGGTAAAACTGGTCAATTAGCAAGAACTCATTTAAAATTAAGTCCTTACAAGGAAGTATTGTTAAGAATTTGTGCATTGAAGGTGCTAATTCGCCAATGTTATTGATGAAAGTTTGTCGAATTGAACTTTTTTCAAACGATAAGATGTAATAGTTTTAATTACGTGTTGTAGGGAATTTTAAGTAATAGAAAACTTCAAAAACAAAAGTGAGAAATCTTGAAAAGTCACGTTTTTATATCGTTTACAATATTTACTATTACAGTAAACCCTTATATGATATACGTCTTTATTCTAGAGCTGGCACACTGATATATAGTGTTCTTTTCTTTCACTAACTTCCTCCAAGATTTTTACTTTATAATTTCATAACGTCTTGTCCAATGAGCTTCAAACTTTCATTCCTGATGAAATAAAACTAAGGGAATATTTGATAGGTGCTGCTGCACTCTGCTTAATCTTATTTCAACTATTTCCGAAATTATTTTCCCATGCAATCATTTTAGAAAGCCTCTTCTGACTGGTTTAAAAAAAAAATCAACACAAGTGTGACTGTGCCACTTTTAATCTGGAAATAATATGGTATATTTTTTTAAATAAAAAAAAAATGGCTGTAGCTCTCAGCGTAATGCCTTCCATTATACAGTAGATTCATGACCCTTAATGTTTTAAAGTTTTTCCCCAAAACATGAAATTCTGAATGGCATAAATCTAGCTGATAAAAAGTAGGAAATGGTGAATCATTTTTGGGGTAACATGTTTTGTAGATGCAATTTTTTTTAATTCTGTGCAACAGCTGAAAGATATATATGCTCAGCCTCAAACTTGTTGATACTGATGCCTTTACCTGAAAGAAAACTTTTAGTACTATAATTTAGGATGTGTAACTTTTAATTCGCGAATTTCATTAATCAAATTGATTTCTGTGGTACAAGTTGGGACTGCCTCTTCTGAGGAGAAATAAGTTACCCTACTTAATATTGTTGTGGTATCCTGGGCTAAATCTACTTATAAGATCTATCTATCTACACTCAAGTCCATAATATAACCTTACTTTCTTACCTACATACTTAAACCTTAAAATACTTCTTCCTTTTGTGGAATTATGATAGATAATAGTTTTCAATACCGATACAATGGAAAACAGACATAAATTAAAGAAATCATTAAATAGGACCTTAAAGAAAATACCTCAAATACTGCACAAGTATACACACTAACATGCAAGAAGGATTACAAAAAAAATAACAAACTCATCTTAGAATACAAATATCCCAGCAAAAGGGACAATCTTAACTAATGCATAAAACGTCATAGTTCCCTCATCCACTTGATAAACAGTAATGGTATAATACGTGTTGCCAAACTCCCCGCGAAAATGCCTTGAATCTGCTCTTTTAAGCATCTCTAACAATTCCTTCCAGAACATCGGTGTCAACAGCATAACATAAGCTACTGCCAAAACGTTACTTGGAGATGTGGTAATCATTGTGACTTGATGCGCACCCGTTCTGCTCATCACATCATCACTACTCACTATTTACATATTCACCATCTCTTAGCAGATTTAACTGTTTATCTCTACCTTCAATCTTATCTACATTCGTTTACAGCATGTCGTGCTTTATGATTAGAAAATAAAGACAACGTCCTTCACGGTTTAATCACCTTTGTGGAAGTTGACCAAGTGGTTCAGAAATCTAGGTCGTTCAGATACCTTCGTGTTACAGGTAATACACAGCCAGACAGCAGATGAGTTAAGAGATGCGTATAAGATGCCTAAGTGAAGCTTGAACAGCTCCGTAGACACATGTCCAAATTCCATAGCTATGTATAAATCACTTAAGAAAAACTGAGACTACATCACGTCTGTAGAATAAGATATATACAAAACAACCATGGGAAGAGATAAATGAAAGCTGTAGGCCTTTCGTGTTGCAATCAACAAGTCATCAGGAGTTTGCAATGCTGCAGAAAATAGGTCAAAGCAGATACTATCGTATCTGCTTGGGCCTCTTCTTTTCTGCAACATTGCAAGCTCCTGATGTGTTGATTGCAACACGAAGGGATTAGAGCTATCATTCAACTCCCCCCGTGGTTGTTTTGCATCATGTATTGTTTGTTTGCGATAATTGCATAAGAAGATATATGTAAAAATCCCTTTCCCTCCCTCTCTTTCCACTGGAAACCAAGCCATGAACTAAGGAGTGGACTGCAGGGGGGAAGTAGGTTAAGTGAGGAACTAAAAGTCGGCTTCCCTGGAGAAAGAACAAGCGAGAAGAACAGAAGATTAAAGAAGAAAGACGGCAGTTGACGGAACAAAATTCAAGAGATTTCTCCCGCTCATCTTATCCTCATAATAACCATAACTTTCACATAATGTTTGCCACCTATATCTAAGACAGGTTAGATTAGGTTGGACTGGATTAGGTTAGGTTAGGTTGGATTCGGGTATGTTAGGTTAAATTACACTGTTCGCTGCTCAATGTACAAGTCATATTTCAACCGTTAAAGGCTATGTCAACAGCCACCCTTTTGACTGTTTATACAAAGTGCTCTGATATATGTGGTTAAGAGGACGGTCTGCCTCGCTAGACGGCGCCACATACTGCCCTTCTCTAGAGAGAGAACCATAACCCTTACGGGTTTAGTGCTTATACTAATAATAATGATTGTACTAATAATAATAATCTAGAGAGAACTTCAGATCCAAACACTCGGACTACAGTCACACGAAACATTTAAATTATCTAGCCTTTTTCCCTATTCCCCTTTCCTACAAGCCTGACTTGAGCCTCATCAAACAGCAGCTATTCACAGCCTACCACATATTTCATCCCTCTTAGAAGACACACTGCTCCTAGATACACCTTACCACATGACGTCTTTCAAAACTATATGATGAAAGCTAATTTCAGTTCTGTAATTCGTTCAAACCTTTCATTTACACAACACCTTTCATTACAAGTTCCACTTTGTTCTTCTGCACTCAAAGAGTATTTCCAAAAAGCAGTAAAGTGCATAAAACAGAATCATGAAATATTAGAATACATTTATTAGGGCAGTTTATCATTCCATAAGCTTCATTAATTCGATGCATTAACATAGTTACTATTATAACAAGCTACATATATAATACAATCACCTGTATAAAAGACATGACTATTATGGGAAGGCTTCGCCATCCAAGGGCTTTATCCTCTCTTCTAATTTACCTGAGATGATTCTACTAGGGACAGTATTTATATTTCATTAAATAAAAAATCTGTGTCACAGGACAGTGAGTATAACGCCCTGTTAAAGCTTCTTATGAGTTATCGAGAAAGTCTTGTGTATTCTTCTTAAGACAGCAGTGAGAGGGACGATCTGCAATGCATATTCGAAACATCTGGGTGACCTCAACATAGTTTTTCACAGTATCGTGAGAATCAAGACGTGGGCAAATCTGGATGGAATATCTTTGTATTCAATGGTATCCATGACCTAGGCTATAGACCCTCTTTGTAAGAAGATCAAAGAAAGTTTTTATCCGCCAATACCTGAGGGATTACGTAGATGTGAAAAAACTAAGAATTTAAACTTTTTTTTATGAATGTTTTCTGTGTAAACAATGTTTCAGCATGGAAATGGATCCCACATCAATGCTGTACTGACTATCCTGTACATTGAGAATCTAGAGTCAGAGAACTTCAACCTCTTTGTTCCCGACTTTGTAACAAGATTTCGATGTATACACGATATCCTCCTCATTGCTCCTAGGAAGTTGAACATCAATGACAGAAACTAGAAACCCAACGCAATTTAACTCTTCACAAAATTCAGGCTTGAAGAAGAGTCTGAAGGTGATAAACTATCCTTTGTAAGGCGGTTTATAAAAATCATTTGTGGGACTTCAGTTTTGAGTTATCATAAGATACTATCTGATTGCCTACATGGTGCAGTCCTGGGGTAAAGTAATGAGACATGTATGACGTTATATGGAACTTGTATTTAAGATTATTTTTCCACGCAATAGGCCTTATAAAGCTCGCTACGTGGACGAAAAGTCTTGCATGTTACCCTAACATCGAGAACTGTGACTCTATTTACTAAGATTTCACTAAGCTACGCATCCCAGCACATTTCATCGTTACTAGTCCAAGAATACATTTGTCTTCCTCCCAACTATTACAGTCAAATTATGATGAATAGTAGAAATAATTTATAAAAAGGTGAAAATTTTCACCTATACTCCAGAAGGCTGGAAAAATATAGTTCAAAAGATTTTCCCTCCATTCGACTGCCGCAAGCCTAGTTTTTTCGCATCTGACTATAAAAATTTATATCGAAAGAAAAATTCGAAAAATTAATTGTGAGCAAGATTGCTGTTACGCATGCTTGCAGTATATGCTACAGAATTTGTGTAAACCAAACCAAATGTGGAGGGAAAGTGTGAGCATACTGTGAGATTTTTGCAACTATGCTAAGTTTTCTGTTTATATTTTATAAAAGTCAATGATAACAAGAGTGATAATAATATGACAGAGTCATACAGCTCTGTAGGGAGGTATGTGCTAAAGGAGGAATGTGAATTTTAGGAAGAAGTGAGGGACAATATTGGTATAAGAGGGGTAAGGAAGAGGCCTAGAGTAGATTCGCTGGTCAACAAAGAAAAAAACTTTTGTTGTCAAAGACATTTGACGGTATTTAGGGTATTTTGGGGATACTGAATTCTAAAATGACAGTAAATGTTTCAAATTGGCTCTAGTTTGTGAAATATTGCATACCTACCCTCAATTAATAGGGAACGTAACCATAACGTTTGTATATGTATATACAATGACAATTTGTATATGCAGATACTTTTAATAAAGATTAAAATTTTATTTTTAAATTACTTATTATTTAACGACAGGAGTTGTATCATCAACGATTACGTGACAATACTGTAGTCTTTATTTTGTTATTTTTTTCAGATAAACGCGAGTTCTTCACCAAGAGTCTTCTTAAACAATCCCAGTGCATTTCACTACATTTGTGGCGAATATCCTTTGCAAAAACAAAGAAAAACCGTCACAGATTTGTAAAACAAACTAATCTTGCGTATTTTGGAGTGGCGCTTGAAGAACAAGACAAAGTCTTGGGCTCCCCATATGGTTTGCAAAACCTGCGTAGAATGCAAACGACAATGGAAAAAGAGGCAAAGGAAAAGTTTAAATTTCTGTGTTCCTAAGTTGAGGGAAGAGCCTAAAATCCATCACGACGATTGTTATTTCTGAATGGTGAATGTGTAAGGTTTCAGTCAATACAAGAAAGTCAAGTGGGAATATCCTGATTAGGAGTAAGCAAGGAGACTTGCCACACAGCGAAGACGTTAAAATATCAGTATTTACAACACTGCTTGACCTTCCATTGTCAGATGTTGGAGAAACTCAGGGTTTAGGATGTAACACAGGTGATAGCAGTGGAAGTGAATATGAAGTAAGCAGTTCAACATCACAGCAGGTCTCCCAAAAAGAACTCAATGATCTGATATGTGACCTCAGTCTGTCAAAGCAAGCATCTGAACTTTTAGCATCTAGATTAAAATAAAAGAACTGTCTACAACAAAAAGTTAAAATAATAGCTTAACGGACAAGAGAGATTGAACTTCTTACGTCAGCCATGATGAAAAACGTGTTTACTGCGATAACATCCCCGGACTTTTTCTTCGAATGGGAGTTGAATATCGACCAGGAGATTGGCGGCTGTTTTTAGACAACTCCATTAGAGGCTTGAAATACGTCTTATTGCACAATGGTAACCAATATGCATCTCTTCCAGTTCACTCAACAAAACTTTAAGAATACAAAAATATCAATATCGTATTGTGTAAGCTTCATTGTCATGAGCACAAGATGTCTATTTGTGTGTTGATCTGAAGATAAAGATGCTTTCGCAACAGAGTGGATATACAAAGTACCCTCTTGTTTCATGTGTTTGTGGGACAGTAGGGCGAAGGCAGATCATTGGACAAAAATGACATGGCCTTCAAAAGAAAACCTGACTGTAGTGCAGTAAACATCACTAACGAACCATTGGTTGATAGGGATATCATTCTGCCACCACTGTACATTAAGTTCGGGTTACTGAAGCAATTCGTTAAGACCTTGGACAAAGATGGCGGTTGCTTCCAATACGTTTGTAGATCGTACCTGGACTAAGTAACGAACAACTGAAAACTGAAATTTTTGATGGTCCTCAAATTCGAAAGCTTGTTAATGATTCTAATCTCAAAAAATATATGAATGATATGGAAGTTTCTGCATGGTGCAGTTATGTTTCAGTTGTCAAGACCTTGGGTCATCACAAAGCTGAAAATTATGAAAAACTTGTGCAAAAAATGCTGACAAGCTTTAAGAATTTAGTTACTAAAATGATCAAAAAGGTATACTTTCTCCATAGCCACCTAGACATACTTCCACATGCTCTTGGTGAGGTCAGTGAGGAACAAGGGGACAGGTTCCATCAATATAAAAAGGTGATGGAGGAAAGGTATCAAGGAAGATGGGACACACACATGATGGCACACTATTGCTGGGGCCTCCAACGAGACTGTGCTGATGATCAACATAAAAGAAATTCGTGCAACGTTTTCATATGTAGTAATTAGTGGTATCTGAGTTACTTTACTATGCTAATCTGTTATTATATAGAATGAAGTGCTAGTATGTATTACCCCTCAAAGAAGGTTCCTTGAAAAGTAGAGGCGCCATTGGTACACTTAAAAGGAAACACCATAAGTGTCTGGGGCCCAAGACTGTTCAACAGCCTCCCACCATGCATAAGAGGACAGATACTTAGTCTGTGCCGGATCAGCCGGGCTGTGGTTCGTACGTTGGAGTACGTGCGGCCAGCAGTAACAACCTGGTTCATCAGGCAGTGATCCACCGGGAGGCCTGGTCGTGGACCTGGCCGCAGGGGAGTTGATCCCCGGAACACCCTCCAGGGAGGAGCTCTTAATCAAGGGAATTGGATGTGTGCTTCGGTGCCCTGAGTCGAACCTGATACCTTCCATCCTCCCCCCCCCCCACATGCCCTATATAATCCCCCCATCATTATTATAATAATAGTATGTATTACATGATTTTACTTTTGCTTGATCTAAAAAATGTCAATATAATGAATGGGATGATATCATTTTTTTTTGCCGGTACTGAAACCTAATATAAAGCCGATACCGATATTTTTCCTATCTTTTATTTTTTTTCAATTATAATGACTATGTTCAGTACATAAGGGAAAGTATTATATAATGGGCAATAAATAACACTGGAAGGTTAATATTAAATATCTTAATTTCTCTGAGACGATATCATTATTCATTGCTTGGCCTATAGCGTTAGTGTGTCACCTAGTGGCTAAAGCTCTCGCTTCACACGGAGAGGGTCCGGGTTCGATTCTCGGCAAGGGTAGAAACATTCGGCGTGTTTTCTAACACCGGATGTCCATGTTCACACATCAGTAAAATGGGTACCTGGGTGTTAGTCGACAAGTGTGGGTCGCATCCTGGGACAAAATTTACCTAATTTGCCCGAAATGCTCTACATAACAAGCGGTTTTATATGTAGTAATATGTTACTGATGTCACCTAGGCCTGTAAACCTTGTACATGTACTTGTAGAAATAAAGATATTATTATTATTACTGGTTGTCAAACATATTTGTCAATAGTGAGAGTGCGCGTGTGTGTGTGTGTGTGTGTGTGTGTGTGTGTGTGTACTCACCTAATTGTGGTTGCAGGGGTCGAGACTCAGCTCCTGTGTGTGTGTGGCACTCACAATTGTGAGGTAGAGTTTATGTTAATATTTTTAAGCACACATATAATATTAATATTTAAAAAAAAATATCAGATATTATTCGCTGTTCAATTGTCCAATACCCATAATATAAAAATGCCCGATACCTGCCGATACTGATACTTTGACACCTCCCTCGAAAATATATGCATGTCGTACCGAATAGGTAAAATTGGTCAATTAGCAAGCACTTATTTAAAATTAAGTCCTTTCTAAAAAAAATTCTTATACCTTTAAAGATATATTTTTTTTCATTTACGTTAATGTAAAAATTAATAATTTGGTTCCGAAAGAACCTTAGAAACCTTACCCAACCTTACTGTAACTAGCGCAAATTAATTTAGCCTAATTCAACTAAATGTATGTTAGATAAGTTTACAAATATTTAATAATAAACAAACACAATTGAAATATATATTTTTCGTTAGGTTCAGAAAGATTTTTGTGAAATTATTGTATACACAAATTTTCGCTTGCCTTATTCGGCAAGAAGAGCATTGGTATTTATGCTAAAATCGCAACCACCCAAGGAGGTACTATCGTCCTACCAAATGAGTGTGAAACATAAGCCTGTAATTGTTTTGCATGATGGTGGGATTGCTGGTGTCTTTTGCTGTCTCATAAACATGCAAGGTTGCAGGTATGTCTTGCTACTTCTACTTACACTTAGGTCACACTACATATGCATGTACAAGCATATAGTATATATATACTAATCTCACTGGGTTTTTCTTCTATTTTTCTTCCTAGTTCTTGTTCTTATTTATTTCTGCTTATCTCCATGGTGAAGTGGAACAGAATTCTTCCTCCGTAAGCTAAGCGTGTCGTAAGAAGCGACTAAATGCCGGGAGCAATGGGCTAGTAACCCCTTCTCCTGTATAAATTACTAAAAGCAAGATAAGGAAAAACTTCATAAAATTGGGATGTTAGAATGTGCGTGGATGTAGTGCGGATGATAAGAAAGAGATGATTGCTAATGTTATGAATAAAAAGAAGTTGGATGTCCTGGCCCTAAGCAAAACATAGCTGAAGGGGAAAGGCGAGTTTCAGTGGGCAGAAATAAATGGGATTAAGTCAGGAGTATCTGAGAGAGGTAGAGCTAAGGAAGGGGTAGCAATAATGTTGAAGGATCAGTTATGGAGAGAGAAGAGGGAACATAAATGTATAAATTCAAGGATTATGTGGATTAAAATAAGGGTCGGATGTGAAAGTGGGTCATAATAAGTGCGTATGCACTGGAGAAGAGAGGAGTGTAGAGGAGAGAGAGAGATTTTAGGAGATGTTAAGAGTAGTGTACATTTCTTCTGTAGAACTCAAAATGGCGGCGGTCACATACCCCCCCCACCAACCAAAACAACCCCCCTGGTGTTTTTTTTTTTTTTTTTTTTTTCCTCGCCCCGAGCATCCCCGCGCCGCACCCCCGCCCTTCGACCCCCCCCAACCCCCCAACACCCCGATTTTTTTTTCCAAAATTATTTTTTTCAATATATTTTTTTTCATTTTTTTTTTCAAATTTTTCATTTTTTTTCAAAATTCATTTTTTCAATATTACTTCTGATATTTTTTACTTGACCTCTATGGAGAGTCAGAGATATGGTAACCCCCTATTGGGTAGAAATTTTCTCGATTTCAATAAAAAGAACGAAAAGACTCGTTTTTACTAATTCATCAAAAAGTCCCGCCCACACCCTCTTGGTGGTCAGTGACGTCACAATATTTCCTCGGACAAGCTTAAACATGAGAAGAGTACAACAAGTTCAATCAAGCGAGCCCAGGTGTGGTGTGAGGTCACGTGATGTTTACCCGTGACGTCACAATATTTCCTCGGATCAAGTTTTGAGATCCCCCCTATGGGGTCTCTTTTTTAATGTAGGATAACACTAATACACATTTTTTTCGTCATTTATTTATTTATTATTATAAGAACATAAGAACATAAGAATGGAGGAACACTGCAGAAGGCCTACTGGCCCATACAAGGCAGGTCCTTATCAAAACCACCACTACCTAAGAATTTACTCCTGTACTCACGACACTAATCAAACCCAGCCCCTCCCACTCATATATTTGTCCAATCTCTTTTTAAAGCCACCCAAGGTCCTAGCCTCTATCACCCTACTCGGAAGATTGTTCCACGCATCTACAACTCTGTTCGAAAACCAGTACTTGCCTATGTCCTTTCTAAATCTAAATTTATCCAATTTAAATCCGTTATTTCTGGTTCTTACTTGGTTCGATATCCTCAGTATTTTATTAATATCTCCTTTGTTTATGCCCATCATCCACTTGTACACCTCGATGATATCTCCCTCATTCTACGTCTCTCCAGAGAGTGGAGATTCAATGCTCTAAGTCTATCTTCATACGGGAGATTTCTTATACTGTAAATCATTTTAGTCATTCTTCTTTGTATGTTCTCCAATGAATCTATATCCATCCTGTAGTAAGGAGACCAAAACTGAGCTGCATAATCCAAATGAGGTCTCACTAGTGATGTATAGAGCTGTAAAATAACTTTTGGACTTCTGTTGCTTATACTTCTTGAAATAAATCCTAGTAATCTGTTAGCCTTATTGCGCACACTTAGGCACTGTTGTCTTGGCTTTAGATTTCTGCTTACCATGACTCCCAAGTCTTTTCACATTCTGTATGATCAAGCTCAACTTCACCTAGTTTATAAATTCGAGGGATATTTTCATTACCAACGACTAGCACCTTACACTTGTCCACATTGAACTTCATCTGCCACTTTTCAGACCAAGACATTAATTTATCCAAATCCTCCTGGAGTTCATTGGTATCCTCCTCAGAATGAATTATACGGCCTATTTTTGTATCATCAGCAAATTTACTCATGTCACTTGCAATTCCTTCATCAAGGTCATTTATGTAAATTATGAACAACAATGGGCCCAAAACTGATCCTTGTGGAACGCCACTGGTGACAAATCCCCATTCAGATTTGACCCCATTAATGGAAACTCTCTGCTTTCTATTGGTAAGCCATGCCTCTATCCATGCTAGAACTTTACCTCCTATACCATGAGCTGCCACCTTTCTTAAGAGTCTCTTGTGAGGTACTCTATCGAAGGCCTTACTGAAATCCAAGTAAACTATATCATATTCTTTATCACTGAAATCCAAGTAAACTATATCATATTCTTTATCACTATATCATATTCTTTATCACAAATATCATATTCTTTATCACCTATATCATATTCTTTATTATAGAAAGATACATTTTATTAATACATACACAATTTTCAGGAAACACAATATTCCATGTTTTCAGTTAACAAATAAAAAGTTCCAGTCTTACATTAATATAGGAAAAACATAACACGAATTAAGATTTCAGTTAACAAATAAAAAGTTCCAGTCTTACATTTACATTAACATTTTTTCAGGTAACAATAAAAAGTCCCCATACGGGTAAGTCAAGTCACTGACTAAAATGAACATAGGGAAAACATTCATTACGAGATCAGTCTATTCTCCTACGTTTAGATGGTGGAATATCAGGGTGTCCATAAGCCAAGGATTTTTTGGTATCCAAGTGATACCTTTTATCATCAAAGGCTGACAAGCCTCTCTTTTTAATCTTTACTGTACATATTTCACCTTTTACGTTACTTATAGATTTACAGGTAAATAATTCCTTATCTACATTTTTCAAAACATTCTTATATCTTTCATGAGTTAATAGTGGCATGAAATGAGATGGAATACCCTTGGCTCTGCTGACAGTATTTGATCTTCCAGCAATCTTTACAGAATACATTTTAGCTTTCAGAGCTACTAATTCACTAATATTATAATCACACATTTCAGATTTCAATAAACCTAATTCTCCTTTCCTACTATTATCATATAAGGGATGATTAGGACTGAAATTTGAAAAATCCATGTATCCTAACAAAGGTTCTCTTTTTAATTCAGCATACAAATCTTTACATTTCAAACTAAAAATATAGGAATCAGTATCTGTATACAAAAGTTTTACATCTTCACCATAATGTTGTTATAAAACTTTGTACCAAAAATGGTATAATTTCTTTTTGGCAATCTCGAGAATTTGAAAACCGAGATAAAGAGGTTGCTCGACTTGTAACTTCGCTTTGTTGAATGTACAAATCACTCTATCTTGGTTCAAGTGTGTGATATTTTTAAAGAAAAGGATCTTTGGCAGCTTTAATAAATCCTTTCTGATTATTGATATATCTATAACTTTCAGCATACTTTGTAATGTTAAGCAGTGACTTACCATAAATGGCATTATTAGTTAATTTGAAGGCTTTTGACTTGATGGGACATTGAGTAGCTGTTCTCTGCGCGATATTAGTTGATATGAAGGGTTCTAAATATTTTGATTGATTATATTCATATATTGCATGCACCTTTTCAATTTCTAATCCAAGTTCCATTAATAACTGAAGCAATTCTAGACTGATCAAATAATTTTTCTGATGTAAATGGCTTGCCACTAATTTCGAATTAGATTTGGGGATATTTCTACCTTCATTTCTTAAAACAGATTCACAATAAGGCGATAACATTTCTTCTGATATATTCATATGTGACAATATCAAGGGGAGTTCATCTGTGCGTCTAGCTACCTCGGGATTCACAGGTTTGGTATCGCATTCTATCCAATACCCCTTTTCACCCTCACATGAAACATTACTTAACCCCACATCCAGGAAAGCATTCTGCTCCTCAATCGATAATTTTCTTATTCCGTTCTGAGGGAGAGCTTCTACCATAGCACTGGCGTACAAAGAATTAAAATCTAGATATAAAATATGTGTACCCATTCCACTCTCAACATCAAAATTAGGATTAATTAAAGGATTATCAGCTTTAGTATACTGATTAACTGCACATGTGAACCCCCCTCTGAGATTCCTTTTAATCAGATCATATAGTTGATGGGAATATATCATATCCAATTTCACATTAGTTTTTAAGAGGAATGCATCCCAACTGAATGAAGGTAAACTTATATAATTACTCACATCGAGTTTGTATATATCTTTGAGTGTTTTACGTCACTCCATGAAGACATCGGCTAACAATCCAACATCTGTCTTGAGATACAACATCAAATAATCTCCTAATGTCTTACATTTCCCCAGCTCAAATACTTTCAAAGCATGATCATAATCCTCCTGACTAATAGCGCTATTTCTCAAAGAATTAAAAAAATGTTCTTTATTCGGTAATTTTGTATCGTCGAGTTTCTTTAAATTGTCTATATAATCATAACACAAGACTTGTTTTCCTTTACATAATAATGGTAAGACATCCCTAGGCGCATCTTTCAGAATAAACTCAGTATATTTCAGTGATTTACCAGCTTTAATATGTTGATCGGCTAAACTGGACAGAGATCCATTCATTAAACTCAAGGAATCTTTGAACCTAAGCTGACCTATATCCACTTTCAAGAATTTAAGGCCTTGTTTCGAATGAAGTTCAATTTCTTTCGTATCGACTTGCAATTCCTTTAAAATTATTCCTAAATCATACGACATGTTATGACAAAATAATAATAATCTATTCATCTTATCTTTACATTGCATATTACAACGATTGCAGTATGCGCCGATGTAATTATTAAATTTTAAAGTATGATCATGATGTCTATGTTTTGATTTAGTATCTTTGAAGGTGGTATCACATAATTCACAAGTGGTCTGTGCATCATATCTAGCATTATCCTCCTCTGTCATATGGATTACATCATAATCTCTTTTAAACTTTATCTTAGACCAATCCCCATTGATATTTAAAATAAAATGATTAACAGCATCTTCACCCTTATAATTCTTCATACACACTACTTCACCTCTGCGATCAATTATAATATAACAGTATGCAATGGCTTTATGTCGAGATTCAATTTTACCCGCGGGGAGAGTGCTATCTAACGCACATTCGAAATCAAAAACACCGATGTATTCACTGGAATGAGTATGATTAAAATTTTTAAAATGCACAGTTGTTCCTTCTGGTTTGAATACGAGAGTTTGATTGATTTTACACCCGTCTTCGTGGATATCTAACTCTTCCTGGGTATTCAACTTCATCAAACATCTATGACAATGTTTCTTTACATCACCTTTTTCTGTCATTATAGTTCTAACATACCCGTCAAAATCTTTGATTAAAACCAAATGGGATTCATTCAACATTAGTGCGCACATAATATCCTTATATTTCTTATCCCCCTTACGACACATGGATACGAACGAACCATTTTTATCCTTTCTTAATTGATAAACATATAATGCAACCTTATTTTCCTTCTCTAATATTCCTAACTTATCACGGGTAATGGGAAAATCATCTATAGAAGATTTTGCATGATTAAGACATCCTCTCTTAGTCTTTACAACTCTATCTATATCGCCCCATCTCATACCCTTTTTATGACATTGATAGGCGGCAAAAGCTCGCAGTACACACAAACCATCATTAACGACAGGATTAAAAATATATTCGCTTCCTCTCAATTTCTTGGGATATTGCATATATGTTCCTAATTGCACTTTAAGTTCTACCTTGACATATTCCATACTGAAAGATTCAATTTGATCTATGATCCAACCAGAACCTTCCCGATCTTTTAATTCTGTGTCGTACCTTTCCAATATTGTTTCCACCCATCGATCAAATACTTCAGATATTTCCTCTTCACTAACTATCTCAAAGGCTAAATTTATCACAAACTGTCCATTCTGATCATCACCTGATATATTCTGACGTAATGTTCTAATAATAACAATCGGATGGATTCTGAGCGACATTGCCATAGGTGATCTATCATACATATCTCGCATTTGTCCTATAAAATACTCCCTATATTCATGCAAATACATTCTTAAATCTCTCTCATAAGTTGAGGGGACACTATATTTCCTCACTGTGTGCCTACCTCGAAAATTCTGTACATATGTGATAATTTCTGGATACTCATCGACTTCCTGAGATGAGGAATCTTCATCATTCACGGCCGCTGAAGTATTCGCGGTCGCACCTCCACGCTGTGAAGTACTTGTGTGCGCATCATATGAGGTGCTCGCCCCCTCATTCACGGTTAAGAGGATAAATAAGTATACAAGATATGATGTAGGGCGAAATGACAGTAGTTTGTTGGACTACATATTGGTAGATAAAAGACTGTTGGGTAGACTTCAGGATGTACATGTTTATAGAGGGGCCACAGATATATCAGATCACTTTTTAGTTGTAGCTACAGTGAGAGTAAAAGGTAGATGGGATGCAAGGAGAATGGAAACAGCAAGTAAGAGAGAAGTGAAGATTTATAAACAAAAGGAGGAGGCCGTTAGGGTAAGATATAAACAACTGTTGGAGGACAGATAGGCTACTGAGAGTATAGGCAGTGGGGTAGAAGAGGTATGGGGTAAGTTTAAGAATATAGAGCTAGAGTGTTCAGCAGAAGTTAGGGTGCATGAGGAAAGAAGAGCGATTGGTGGAATGATGATGTAAAGAGAGTAGTAAGAGAGAAAAAGTTATCATATGAGTGTTTTTTACAAAGTAGAAGTGGTGCAAGGAGGGAGTAGTATATGGAGAAAAAAAGAGAGGTTAAGAGAGTGGTAAAGCAAATGAAAGCAAATGAGAGGGTGGGTGTGATGTTATCAACAAATTTTGTTGAAAATAAGAAAAAGTTTTTGAGTGAGATTAACAAGTTGAGAGAACCTAGGAAAAAAAATGGATTTGTCAGTTAAAAAAATAGGAGAGGAGAGTTATTAAATGGAGAGTTAGAGGCATCGGGAAGATGGAGGGAATATTTTGAGGAATTGTTAAATGTTGATGAAGATACGGAAGCTGTGATTTAGTGTATAGGGCAAGGAGGAATAACATCTTATAGGAGTGAGGAAAAACCAGTTGTGAGTGTGGGGAAAGTTCGCGAGGCAGTGAGTTGAATGAAATGGGGTAAAGCAGCTGGGATTGATGGGATAAAGATAGAAATGTTAAACGCATGTGGGGATGTAGTTTTAGAGTGGTTAGTGTTTTTATTTAATAAATGTATGGAAGAGGGTAAGGTACCTAGGGATTGGCAGAGAGCATGCATAATTCCTTTGTATAAAGGCAAAGAGGACAAAAGAGAGAGTAACAATTATGGGGGAATAAGTCTGTTGAGTATACCTGGTAAAGTATATGATAGAGTTGTTATTGAAAGAATTAGGAGTAAGACGGAGAGCAGGATAGCAGATGAACAAGGAGGCTTTAGGAAGGGTAGGGGGTGTGTAGACCAAGTATTTGCAGTGAAACATATAGGTTAACAATATTTAGATAAGGGTAAAGAGGTGTTTGAGGCATTTATGTATTTGGAAAAGGCATATGATAGGGTGGATAGGGGTGCAATGTGGCAGATGTTGCAAATGTATGAAATAGGAGGTAGGTTATTGAAAGCGGTGAAAAGTTTTTACGAGGATAGTGAGGCACATATTAGAGTATGTAGGCGAGAGGAACATTATTTCCCAGTAAAAGTAGGCCTTAGACAAGGATGTGTGATGTCACCGTACTTGTTTAATATATTTATAGATGGAGTTGTAAGAGAAGTGAATGCTCGGGTGTTGGCAAGAGGTGTGGGGTTAAAAGATAAAGAATCTAACACAAAGTGGGAGTTGTCACATTTGTTTTTTGCTAATGACACTGTGCTTCTCGGGGATTCTGAAGAGAAGTTGCAGAGGTTGGTGGATGAGTTTGGTAGGGTATGTAAAAAAAGAAAATTGAAAGTATATATAGGAAAGAGCAAGGTGATGAGGATAACAAAGAGATTAGGTGACGAAAGATTGGATATCAGATTGGAGGGAGAGAGTATGGAGGAGGTGAATGTGTTCAGATATTTGGGAGTGGATGTGTCAGCAGATGGGTCTACGAAGGATGAGGTGAATCATAGAATTAACGAGGGGGAAAAGGTGAGTGGTGCACTGAGGAGCTTGTGGAGACAGAGAACTTAATCCATGAAAGCAAAGAGGGGAATGTATGAGAGTATAGTTATACCAACACTCTTGTATGGGTGTGAGACATAGGTTGTGAATGTTGCAACAAGGAGAAGGCTGGAGGCAGTGGAGATGTCATGTCTGAGGTCAATGTGTGGTGTGAATATAATGCAGAGAATCCGTAGTTTGGAGATTGGGAGGAGGTGCGGGATTACCAAAACTATTATCCAGAGAGCTGAGGAGGGGTTGTTGAGATGGTTTGGACATATAGAGAGGATGGAGCAAAATAGAATGACTTCGAGAGTGTATAAATCTGTAGTGGAGGGAAGGCGGGGTAGGGGTCGGCCTAGAAAAGGATGGAGGGAGGGGGTAAAGGAGGTTTTGTGTGCGAGGGGTTTGGACTTCCAGCAAGCGTGCGTAAGCGTGTTAGATAGGAGCGAATGGAGACAAATTGTGTTTAGGACTTGACGTGTTGTTGGAGTGTAGGCAATATAACATTTATGAAGGGATTCAGGGAAACCAGCAGGTCGGACTTAATTCCTGGAGATGGGAAGTGCAGTGCCAGCACTCTGAAGGAGGGGTGTTAATGTTGCAGTTTTGTAGCTGTAGTGTAAGCACGCCTCTGGCAAGACAGTGATGGAGTGAATGATGAAAATTTGTCTTTGTCGGGCCACCCTGCCTTGGTGGGAAACGGCCGAAGTGTTAATAAAATAAATAAATAAATAAATAAAAAAATATATATATATATATATATATATATATATATATATATATATATATATATATATATATATATATATATATATATATATATATATATATATATATATATATATATATATTCTTTCTTTCAACACGTCGGCCGTTTCCCACCGAAGCTGGGTGGCCCAAAATGAAAAACGAAAGTTTTCCCTTTTACATTTAGTAATATATACAGGAGAAGGGGTTACTAGCCCCTTGTTCCCGGCATTTTAGTCGCCTCTTACGACACGCTTAGCTTACGGAGGAAGAATTCTGTTCCACTTCCCCATGGAGATAAGAGACAATAAGAACAAGAACTAGTAAGAAAATAGAAGAAAACCCAGAGGGGTGTGTATATATATGCTTGTACATGAATGTGTAGTGTGTCCTAAGTGTAAGTAGAAGTAACAAGATGTACCTGAAATCTTGCATGTTTGTTTATATATATATATATATATATATATATATATATATATATATATATATATATATATATATCACCAGATTTCTGTCACTGAATTAATTCGAAAAAGCCGCTGCTGTTGAAGTGTTTTAAGAATAACGTTTACCTAAAGGTGAAAAAGTGTTTCTTTCCTACAAATGTTCATCATTGTATTGCACACCTTATATTTTACCTTCGCCTCTTTTAATTTCCGCTCCAGAGCAGTGTGTGTGTGTGTGTGTGTGTGTATGTGTGTGTGTGTGTGTGTGTGTGTGTGTGTGTGTGTGTGTGTGTGTGTTGGAGGGCACGTGGATGTATACATATATTATTCTATAATTCCCCTGATGATGTAGAATTCCATTTTGATTGCTACACAAACAATAAGCGAGAGATGTAACTACAGTATGTTTGAGATCCGTGTCTCTGAGGCAGTGCGCTCTGTGTGATGATTCTCTCTCATATCTCTGTTGAACTTATGCTTATGCAATACTGATTAATATTCAAACTAATTTTTATTGTGATATATATATATATATATATATATATATATATATATATATATATATATATATATATATATATATATATATATATATTGTAATGAAGCCACGAGGCTGGTATTCAAACGGAGGTGGTTGAGATTTACCTTGAGCTTACCACTACCACGAGTGTCCTCGGATCAAGAACAACACCTAGCTCTGCTGGGTGCGTGATCTTTGAAGGATCGCTGGTTAAGTGGTTAAGACAATGTGAACGTTCTGTGTCTTGAGGAATGAGAATGTGCCGCAGGATCTAATCTCGGCTGGTCGCAGCTTAGTAAATATATATATGTCGTGCCGAATAGGTAAAACTGGTCACTTAGAAAGAACTCATTTAAAATTAAGTCTTTTAAAAAAAAATCTAATCGGCACGACATATATATATATATATGTACTCACCTAGTTGTCACCTAGTTGTGGTTGCAGGGGTCGAGTCATAGCTCCTGGCCCGCCTCTTCACTGGCTGCTACTGGGTCACTCTCCCTGAAAAATGAGCTTTATCATATCTCTTCTTAAAGCTATGTATGGAACCTGCCTCCACTACATCGCTGCCCAAACTATTCCACTTCCCGACCACTCTGTGACTGAAGAAATACTTCCTAACATCCCTGTGATTCATCTGAGTCTTCAACTTCCAACCGTGTCCCCTTGTTGCTGTGTCCCATCTCTGGAACATTCTGTCTCTGTCCACCTTTTCAATTCCTCTCAGTATCTTATATGTCGTTATCATGTCCCCCCTATCTCTCCTGTCCTCCAGTTTCGTCAGGTCGATTTCCCTTAACCTCTCCTCGTAGGACATACCCCTTAGCTCCGGGACTAGTCTTGTTGCAAACCTTTTCACTTTCTCTAGCTTCTTTACGTGCTTGGCTAGATGTGGGTTCCAGACTTGTGCTGCATACTCTAGTATGGGCCTAACGTACACAGTGTACAGGATCCTGAACGATTCTTTATTAAGATGTCGGAATGCTGTTCTTAGGTTTGCTAGGCGCCCGTATGCTGCAGCAGTTATTTGGTTGATGTGCGCCTCAGGAGATGTGCCTGGTGTTATACTCACCCCAAGGTCTTTTTCCTTGATTGAGGTTTGTAGTCTCTGGCCCCCTAGACTGTACTCCTTCTGCGGTCTTCTGTGCCCTTCCCCAATCTTCATGACTTTGCACTTGGTTGGGTTGAACTCCAGGAGCCAGTTGCTGGACCAGGCTTGCAGCCTGTCCAGATCCCTTTGTAGTTCTGCCTGGCCCTCGTCCGATTGAATTCTTCTCATCAACTTCACATCATCTGCAAACAGGGACACTTCGGAGTCTATTTCTTCCTGTCATGTCGTTCACAAATACCAGAAACAGCACCGGTCCTAGGACTGACCCCTGTTGAACCCCCACTCGTCACCGGCGCCCACTCTGACACCTCGCCACGTACCATGACTAGCAGCTGTCTTCCAGAGAGGTATTCCCTGATCCATTGTAGTGCCTTCCCTGTTATCCCTTCCTGGTCCTCCAGCTTCTGCACTAATCTCTTGTGTGGAACTGTGTCAAATGCCTTCTTACAGTCCAAGAATATGCAATCTACCCACCCCTCTCTCTCTCTTGTCTTACTGCTGTCACCCTGTCTTAGAACTCCAGTAGGTTTGTGACACAGGATTTCCCGTCCCTGAAACCGTGTTGGCCGTCGTTGATAAGCTCATTCCTTTCTAGGTGCTCCACCACTCTTCTGTGTGTGTATGTATATGTATTTGCAAAATAACCACAGTGGACAATAATGAAATTCCAAGCGCATTCGTGATTTGCCCCCATTATCAAAGAATACTCATAATTGGTGAACAGATGACTTATCAGGCTGAGATATAACGTTGCAACCCAACACGTCTAGTTTGAGAGTGTAGTGAAGATTTGGTTAGGTAACATGAGAAGTAAAATTTTATAATTGACATGTCAGGCATAGGTTAAATTCCTCACAATATTTATTTACTATAAATTATTTTAATGTATATAACCCTGAACTAATACAGTGAAATCTCGGTTTTCGAATTTATTTCATTCCAGTTATCGAAACGACAACCAAAATCAACGACAACCAAAGAAATTTTTCCCATAAAGAATAATGTAAATAGAATTAATCCTTTCCAGACCCCAAATGACAGTATAAAAATATATTAATTATGTACTAACTACTACATAAAACAATGTATAATATTATACAGCACAGGGAAACAGCAAAAATGAGCCGCTTTGTCCCGTTCAGTACATGCGAAAAGTTGTCTGTTGACAACCAAGAGAACATTCGAAAACTAAGACATTTTGTTCTCGAACATCTCATTCGAAAACACATTTATTCGACAATGCAATCAGGAACCGATGTTCGACTTATTCATATTGACATCAGTACTATTTTTGATGAAACTTGGTTCCATTATATTTTCTTCAACCATGGACTTGCTTGATGCAATCTTCACGACCTTTTGAAAATTATTTGCGTGGCTAAAATCTCTGGTATGAATAAACCAGAGCACTAGACTCTCGTCCAGGTCTTTAGCTATGTTGCTGTAATCATTGTTCAAGGTTTTTCCCAGCCTGACCATAACAAATTTTATTGCATGTTTTATAGACAGCCATCAGCATTTTGGGGGGAATTCTTAATATTTTTTTTTACTGTATCAAGATTTTTTAATGCAACTTTGTTTTTTTAAATTCTTAAGTAGAGAAGGTATGTCAAGAAGGTTTATGAGGATAGTGAGGCTCGGGTTAGAGTATGTATTAGAGAGGGAAATAATTTTTTAGTTAAATCAGGCCTTACAAAAAGGATACCTGATGTCACAATCGATGTTTAACAAATTTATAGATTAGGTAGGGTTGTAAGAGAACTGAATTCCAGGATGTTGGGGAGAGGTATGGGATTAAAACAAAGAATCTAATACAAAGTGCAAATTGTCACAGATGATTATGACACGGTGCTTTTGGGAGAGTCTTGAGATAATTTGAAAAAGGTTGAAAGACGAATCTGGGAGGAATTGTATAAGAAGGAAATCAAAAGTGAACTTAGGAAGGACCAAAGTGATGAGTGTAACAATTTGTTCAGATAATGAAAGATTGGATATCTGACTGGAAGGAAGGAGAATGGAGAAAATGAATGCATTCATAAATTTGGAAGTGGAATTGTCGACAGACGGGTCTAAGAATGATGAGGTGAACCATGGGTCCGTGCATTTAGACATCTGTGGAGACAAAGAACTTTATCCATGGAGGCAAATCAGAGGAATGTATGCGACTATAGAAGTACTATCACTCGTAGATGAGTGTGAAGCATGGTATTAAATGTAACGAGGATGGTGTTGAAGGCAAGGGAAATGTGTCTGAGGGCAATGAGTAGTGTGAATATTGTGCAGATAATTTGTTTGGACACTAGAAAAAGATGCGGGGGTTACTGAAAGTATTATCAAGTGTGCTGTAGAGGGGTTAGTGAAGGTTTGAGCATTTAGAAAGAATGGAGCAATAAAGGATGACTTGGAGGGTGTATACACCTGTAATGGAGGGAAAGATGGGTACGGGTCATTCTAGGAAATTTTAAGAGGAGGCGTTGAAGGAAGATTTGGGATGTGAGGGGCTTGGATATTTAACAGGAGTGTGTGAGCGGCGTGTTAAATAGGAGTGCTGTTGGAGTGTGATCAAGATAATATTTATGAAGGGTTTCAGGGAAACTGAATAGCCGGACTTGAGTCATGGAAGTGGGAAATACAGTGCCTTAACTCTGGAGAGGTGTGGATAAAGTAGTTTTAAGGGGTATGTGAGCTGTAACGTCAGTGTGCCTCTGGGAAGACGGTGATGGATCGAGTGATGGTGAAACTATTTCTTCTTTTTTCGGGGGTCCTTGTCCCGTTGGGATACGGCTCGTGTCTAAAAGTTGAGGAAATGTATACGTGCAAATATGTAAGACATTATAATAGGAAACATTTCGTTCCTTCGACCTTGTTTAATACTGAAAATAATCGCACATACAATAGGGTTATGGTCAATTTTAAGAAATGTCAAGTCCCGTTTTAGAAGATATTAGAGTAGTTTTAATCTTTGTGAGAGTGTGGACATCTGATACCTGTGTTGTTTCAATGTGCCGAGGTGTGGAGAAGGCTCATGTCTTATCATGGATCTCTTCATTAGTATTTAGAGACAACAATAGAAGAAGCTTCTAACCATTGTCGCCATCCAAATTTAGGTTCAGTGAAGCCTGACGGATCATCTATCCAATTTATAGGATGGCCTTCACTATCTCTGTGGACAGTGCCAGCGTTGCTCCGGTCATTCTGGCTACACGTGTACTCGTGGTCAGTTAGACTGGTTGAAAGGTTCCTGTCAGTTTCTAGTACATATTTCTTATCACAATGTCTGCATAGGACAGTATACATTCCTGTCACACGAGCCTCTGAAGAAACAGAGAATCACTTCTTGGCAAGGTTTAGACATATGTAGTGGCTATTCTAGTCAAGTTATATTGCTTCTAGTTAAAACCTCGGTAGTGTTGTCGGCCATTCATCACATGGTAGGTCTAAGAATTTCCAAATGTCTTCACCGTGTTGGATAGTCTGCAATCCTGGGTAGAGTTGGATGGGAAGTGGAAACAAGTGAAGGACTGAGTTATGAAGGCAATTTTTTTTTAGGAAAATTCTTGGCTGGAAATTTTCAAAGACCTTAAGAAAAAACAATAACCTCACCTGGGCTTGTTTGAAAAGGAGGGCTTCACTGTGTTCATCCTGTTGAGAAATGCATAATGTTCATGCGTCTAGGATAAATAGCAGAAATGCATGATGTTCATGCGTCTAGGATAAATAGCTGAAATGTTGTCAATACATTAATTACAAGTGAATGTGCTGAGAACATTACAGTGGAAGCCTACCATCTCTAGGGCTTCCATGAGTATCTTGGCAAGCAAGGCACTAAAGGGTTGCCCATGACTATGCCAAAGCAATGTTCAAAGTTTTTCTTGTACCTGAAGAAACTGAAATTGATGAAGTGCTCAGTCAACTCTGTAAAGCCAATGAGACGAAGTGAAAGGTTTGTTATTGGTGATTTTTGTAAAATCATGGTAAATACATATATAACGTCGAAGAAAGCTATGTACTTGTTTTTGGTGTTTATAATGAAGATCGAGAGAGAAAATATCCACAATGTTTGTGATGTACTGGATTTATATTCTAAATCAGAGCTGAGATTTATCGTAAAACAGCTGGCCAGTGTGTATAGCAAATACTTAGGCCTCAAGTGATATGGCAGATACGAATGCCGGTTTTGTGGGTTTTGGCAGTAAGATTTTGTGGTTTGGATCTGGAGACCACTATTTTTGCGAGGCAGTCCTCAAGAAAGGCACTTCAGTTGCGAAGTCTATGAAATTGTAGTAGGAAAGACATACTCCCTGTTTTTCTCAACTTAACGGTATCACTACGTCGTTGACATGATCATACCCAAATCAATGCAAGAACACCTTACTGCATCCAGACACACCATCTCTCCCATTGTATATACTTCCATCAGGGAGAGTGCAGATTAATTACGCTACAACCATAGAAAGATATCTGTAAGTGCCTTCTAACTCCGGTATTTTCGTCTTGTTCCTGAAAGGCGTTCCACAAAGCTTAATCTCAGCAAAATCATCACCGCCAATGTACGAGTACATATGAAATATACGAAATTAAAACTGGACTATGGATGACTTTGTCCAGAAATAAAAAAAATATTGTCATACATGCTCTCTCCACTCTTAAACAGAGAAATTCAGTTAGACAATAAACCAAACAGACATCATCAAGAAACACCACCTGCTTCAAGTTGCCACCAGGAACCATTACTTCGGTTATTCCGATTTTCGTGCAAGGCGTCATTACCGCCGTCGCGCTGGAGCCCTCTGGACCTGTAACCTCCTGGCGATACATCCAGGCGCTTCACCAGAGATGACACCATCTCCACTGCCAACAAAGGACATCTTCGTCTGCACTGGAAACAAAGGACATCTTCATCCCCACTGCCATCAAAGAAGGTGGAGTGTTGATCCTTAAAGCTAAAAACTAAAACACAAGGTACTCAGCCTTCTTGGTGACACTACTGTGTACCAGCCCATTACGAAACAATTGCTCACTGACAATACTGAAGCCTCACTTCAAGAATCACATCTCTTTCTTCATTACTCAGAATAAGGCGAGTTACTCTAGCACCTACTACCAGATCACCCAAAACGTGCCAGACTCTTCTGTCTACCGATAACCCACAAACCAGTCATTTTTATCCACCTTGTCACGTCGGGCATAGGTAGTACCCAACAGACTGGCCGGCCACCTAGTGAAAAGTCTCTCAGGACTTCTTGGGACTACAAAACCAGCTCATCTTAAATAAGATTTGCTTCTTTCCAGTATCTCCAGCATAAATATTATGAACAATTACATGCCTTTGTTTGACATAACATTTTTATTTACAATAATCCCCAGAGACTGCCAATGACATACTTGGGAAATTCACTAACAACACAAACTTAGTCTTCTCTAATAAACTTTGATGGGTTTGTTGAGCTTTGCTTAAGTATAACCTTTATAGGTACGAAGCTAATTTTTTCAAACAATGCTTTGGCAGGCCATGGCCAGTTCCCTTAGTGCCATACGAGTCAATAAGTTCATGGAATGCCTAAAAGCTGAAGATTTCCACTCTTATGTTCTCTACACAATAACTTAACTTCCAAATGTTACCCATATTTCATTTATATACCTAGATGCTCTGATTTTCATACCTTTATTAACAGGATCAACACTGCTATATACTCCCTCAAGTTTACTCTGGATCTTGATTGTGGCCGCACTCACTCTTCACTTGACGTCGCACTCACTCTTCACTTGACGTCTTTTCTACAGGACACAAAGCTGTGTCAACTTTACCTTCAAAACGTACGGACGCCCACCAAGTAGGATGATTTAGTGCAATTTTATTCTCACATGAAACAAATACTATGTGAGGAGTGGTTATTTTTTTCTAAATTTTCGTCAGTTTGTCAAGCCAAAAAAATTTGTAAGGGGGAAAATGCATACAAAACTGAAGCCTTCACTCTCGTTCACCTCCCATCCTACTTTTTTTCAGGGATTCCAAAAACAGGCCACTCCCACTGTGAGGCCCCCTGGGAAATTCTTAGTTCCTCCATTTGATGACGTGCCCACAAATCTCTCTAAGCTCTCATTGGGAGCGTCATAAATGAGGCTACTATGACAATATCTATCCACAACTGTACCAAGAATGGACCTATATTTTTTTTTTTTTTTGCTGGCTTCTGGTTCTGAAGTGTGCACCATTCCGGTGCTGACAGAATGATGATAGATATTCAAGGGAAGTTAGAATGAACCTATCGACCAGGCTTAGCAAACACACGCAAGCAGTAGGGATGATCAGGGTAAGGTCACCTAAAGAATTGGAGAGACACCTAGTCAGACTTGAGTTAAACCTGACCTGACATTGACCTAACACATTTATCTCACCTCTTAATCCTCCAACATATATTGTAATTTATGTACTTATGTGTCATTGGAGGAAACAAACTCGTGGCCAAAATATCCTGTGTTAGCTCCCATGTCTTTTCCTTGTCTAACATATACTCAAACCCCTTGGATATAACTCACAAGCGTTAGATTAGTCAACTGCGCGCCAAGGTATCGCAGACCAAACTTAACTTCAAAAAAGAGGATTTACTTATGCGGGCAGTGTTTGGAATCTAGTCTTGACAATACAGTTGTGCAGAACACGGAAGCTTCAATATCATCATAATTTAGGCTAAAGTGATTTTAGACCTTCAGGACACAGCCATTAACAATTTTGTTCACTCCAGTTAGACTACAACTGACCTCCATGTTACTTTATATTAAGCTGGGTTTCTGTCTATTGAACTGATATAGAAACTGGCATGCGAAACGTTTCCATTGCACAAGTGACATATTCATCTGTCGGCATTATATATCATAATGTAACACCGCCTTCACATCTTGGTTTTATCTAAGCAATTTAGTCGCAAGAGATATTTTCTTTGGAACAAAAAATAAGCATAAACAATTAAGTAGATGATACTTTAATCCAAAACAATAAATAAAAAAAACGCAATATATACACACTGTATTTTTAATGTATTTACAGCGATACATATCTCTTAGTGCGTTAACCAGTAACAGTAACGACATACATATCTCTTAGTGCGTTACCCAGTAACAGTAACGACATACATATCTCTTAGTGCGTTACCCAGTAACAGTAACGACATACATATCTCTTAGTGCGTTACCCAGTAACAGTAACGACATACATATCTCTTAGTGCGTTACCCAGTAACAGTAACGACATACATATCTGTAAAATACAGCTAACTGGGAAGCTTAGTTTTAATTTTTTTACAAATCAAAGTCCTGTACATAAAAACGTACAATGTTTTGTGGCCAGTTTGTTGAAAAAAAAATACATTTTCCTGCAAAGGCAATTGGTAAAATGTTTTAAAACTCAAATACTGGTATTGTATATATTATGCAAAATTTTCAGGGCACCTGTAAAGCCAAGTGTATATTTTCTGGATATTTGCATGAACTAAACTATGCTGCCTGAACTGCAATATACTGCCTGAACTCCAATGTGCTTTGAGAACTGCATTATGTTGCCTGAGCTGCTCCGTGCTGAGTGCACAATCCTGTCTTACCTGTACTATCCTGCCTAAGTTGCACTTAGCTGAATTAAATTTGCTTCCCCTCATGCACATGTCCTCTAATATGCATGTAAATTGGTTGCCACAGGTTGCGGTAGAGCTGAGTGAAGGCTAACAAGTCAGTACCCTAGTGAGGTGTGACATCTCACTTGCCCAGCCACAGCTGGGTAAACAACATCTGTTGACTTAAACTCTTCTTTCTCACGTTGACATTAGTCCGTCCAGCACAGATAAGCCAGCGGTCGACCTGTCGATGCTCAGATGCTCATATTGAGTTCGGAGTTTGCGTCACAGGGTGAGCGTTCGACTTATCTCCACATTGCGACGGAAGGATACTGTGTTTACTTCTCATGAGTCTCAACAAAGCATTGTTAACATGAAGCATTCTTCTGTATATTACTACTGACAAAAATATGTAGAAGATAATGTATTTGCGGCATTAATTCATTAAATATTATATGTGCTTGCGATTAACCTCTCCTAAATCGATTACTTCATTGTGCAAATCCTTTCAAAATATTGGTAATATTAGAATTGCAGACGAAATTGTATTATGTATTTTTTTGAATAGTTCAAAACTGCAAATATACCCACCACTCCTGCAGAGCGCAGGCACCGCACTTTAAACCTCCAGGACTCAAGGTTGACTAACCAGTTTTCCTGAACCATTTCATGAATGTTAGTTTGCTCACACTCCAACAGCCTCCACTCCTATCTAACACGCTCACACATTCCTGCTGGATATCTAAGACCACGAAACATTGTTTTTACCTCCTCCCTCCAACCTACCTTTTCTAGGACGACCTATAACCCATCTTCCTTCCATTACAGATATATACGCCTATTTTGTTCCGTCCTCTCTATATGTCTGAAACACCTTAACAACTTCTCATCAGCCTTCTGAATAATATTTTTAGTAGTCCCGCACCTCCTCTTTATTTCCAAAGGTACGAATAATCACACCACGCTTTGCCCTCTGACATATTTATTGCCTCCAGCCTCTCCATTGCTGTACCAACCACAACCCATGTTTCATATATATATATATATATATATATATATATATATATATATATATATATATATATATATATATATATATATATATATATATACGTACTGTTCAGACTGTGGGAGCGACAACCAAAATTATTTTAGGAGGGAATTGAGATATTGGCGGTTTGGAGGGATTTTCTGAACTGTCGTATCTCAGCGCCTCTGCAAAGACAGTGATTATGTGTGAGTGATGTGAAAGTGTTGAATGATGATGAAAGTATTTTCTTTTGGGGATTTTCTTTTTATATATATATATATATATATATATATATATATATATATATATATATATATATATATAAAATATATATATATCCAACACGTTGGCCGTCTAACACTGAGGCAGGGTGACCCAAAAAAGAAACACTTTCACCTTTATTCACACATAATCACTGTCTTTGTAGAGGCGCTCAGATACGACAGTTTAGATGTCACTCCAAACTGTCAGTATCCCAAACATTGTATCCCAGGCATTGTACTTCCACTTCCGGGACTTAAGCCCGGCTAACCGGTTTCCCTGAATCCGTTCACAAAATATTACCCCGCTCAGACTCCAAGAGCTCATCAGGTCCCAAAAACCATTAGTCTCTATTCACTCCTATTTAACTTGCTCACACAAGCCTACTGCATATGCAAACTCCTTGCACACACAACCTCTTTTACCCCCCTCCCTACTTTCGTAGGACGACCCCTACTCTTCCTCCCCTCCACTACACGTTTATATACCCTCCAATTCCTCCTATTTTGCTTCAGCCTCTCTAAATAACCAAACCACCTCAACAATCCCTCTTCAGCCCTCTGAATAATACTTTTAGTAACTCCACACCTCCTAATTTCCACACTACGAATTATATGAATAATATTTACACCACACATTGCCCACAGGCACGACGTCTCCACTGCCTCCAGCCGCCTCCTCGCTCCATCATTTACAACCAACGCTTCTCACCCATATAAGAGTGTTGGTATCACTATACTCTGGTACATTAACTTCTTTGCCTCCATGGATAACGTTTTTTGTCTCCACAAATACCTCAATGCATCACTCACCATTTTTCCTTTATCAGTTTTGTGGTAAACCTCGTCCTTCATAAACCCATCTGTTGACAAATATCTGATCATATTCACTTCTTCCATACTTCCTCATCACCTTACTCTTATCTATGTTCACTCTTAACTTTCGTCCTCTATACACCCTCCCAAACTCGTCCACTAACCTTTGGAACCCCTCTTTAGAATCTCCTGAAAGCAGATTGTCATCAGCAGAAAGTACCTGTGTCAACTCCCATTTTGTATTTGATTAACTCCCAACCACGCTAGCAATTATTTTACAACCCTATTTATAAATATTTAAAACAACCATGTTTACATTACACATCCCTGTCTAAGGCCTACTTTTACTGTAAAATAATCTCCCTCTCTCCTACACACCCTAACCTATGCCTCACTATCCTCATTAAAAAAACTTTAAAACATTTAGCAACATACTACCATTTCCATAAACTTGCAATATCTGCCACATTGCTCCCCTATCCACCTTATAATATGTCTTTTCTAATTTTTTTTCACATATATGCTTCAATGTAAACACTTGATCTACACATCCCTTACCCCCATTCTAAAGCCTCCTTGTTGCTCTGCAATCCTGCTCTACCTCTAATTCTTTCATCAATAACCCTACCATACACTTTACCTGATATACTCAGTAAGCTTATTCCCCTTCATTTTTTACAATCTCTTTTGCCCCCCCCCCTTCCCTTCTTTCATATATTTATTGAACAAAAATACCAACCATCAGTTTCAGCTACTTTAACCCTTTTCATTTTACCTAATGCCTCGCACACCTTCCCCACACTCACATCCGGCTCTTCTTGACTCCTAAAAGATGTTATACCTCCCTGGCTAATGCATAAAATTACTGCATTACAGCATTTAACATTTCGTCAAAATATTCCCGCCATCTTCCTAATACCTCCAACTCCCCATCTACTAACTCCCCTATTCTGTTTTTAACTGTCATAAATCGTTCCCTAGGCTTTCTAAAACTATTTCACTCCAAACATTGTTCTTATTTTCAGCAAAATTTGTTGACAGCGCCACACCCACTCTATCATTTGCTCTCCTTTTGCTCTCCATCGCCACTCTCTTCACCTCTCTTTTACTTTCCATATACTCCACCCTTCTTATATCACTCCTGCTTTGTAAAATCCTCTCATAAGCGACCTTTTACTCTTTTATCACACTCTTTATCCCATCATTCCACCAATCACTCCTCTTTCCTCCTGCACCCACCCTCCTATAGCCACAATTCATTTTTAAAACTATCCCACTGCTTTCAATCTCCCATACTACGTATACTCTCACTAGCCCACTTTTCTCCCAAGAGTTATTTATATCTCACCCTAACTTCCTCCTCCCTTAGTTAATAAATATATATATTCGTCACCCTCTAGTCTTACCTTCGTATGATTTCCCTTGCTTCCGCATAGAAATGATGGAGATATCTTCATAAACAAAATCTTATGTATAGGATATGCTATTCTGAGAGACGGAAATTCCCCAGTGATTGTAACTCCAGCTGTTCAGAATGGAAACGTTTGAAGGTTCCATATCTGAGGAACCCTTGTTTGAATGCTTGATGATATCCATATTGCCTCACTTAAATCTCCAGGCTCAGGTTGACAGATTTAATCACCTTGAATGAGACCCGCGTCCTGCGTGATGGAGTGTGTCTGAGCAACTTAGCTGGCTTGTGTTTCCATTACGTAATTCCAACAGAGACTACAATGATAACTCAGTTAATATATCCAATTTGCATAAATAAAAAATGTAAAGTGACGTGGTTACCCAGAGGTTAAATATTCATTAAGGAAGCTAGACGTGGTCATCCAGGAGGTGACGTGGTCATCCAGGAGGTGACGTTGTCATCCACGAGTGACGTGGTCATCCAGGAGATGACGTGGTCATCCAGGAGGTGACGTGGTCATCGAGGAGGTGACGTGGTCATAAAGGAGGTGACGTGGTCATCCAGGGGTGACGTAGTCATCCAGGGGTGACGTGGTCATCCAGGGGTGACGTGGTCATCCAGGGGTGACGTGGTCATCCAGGGGTGACGTGGTCATCTAAGGGTGACGCGGTCATCCAGGAGTAACGTGGTCATCCCGGGGTGACGTTGTCATCCAGGGGTGACGTGGTCATCCAGGGGTGACGTGGTCATCTAAGGGTGACGCGGTCATCCAGGAGTAACGTGGTCATCCCGGGGTGACGTTGTCATCCGGGGGGACGTTGTCATCCAGGGGTGACGTGGTCATCCAGGGGTGACGTGATCATCTAGGGGTGACGCGGTCATCCAGGAGTAACGTGGTCATCCCGGGGTGACGTTGTCATCCAGTTAGGACATATTTATTTTGTGATAAATGGTTTTGAAAACCGACAAGTTGAAGAATTAAGACACTTATGCAACATATGGGAATCTTTATTAAGGAAACGTTTCGCCACACAGTGGCTTCATCAGTCCAATACAAGCTTTGTATTGGAATGATGAAGCCAGTGTGTGGCGAAACGTTTTTTCAATAAAGATTCCCATATGTTGCATAATTGCCTCAAATATTTATTTTGATAGGAATATATAATCATGGTGGGACGTTGTCATCCAGATGGGACGTGCTCATCCAGGAGACACGTAGTAATCCAGGTGCGACTTCATCCAAGCAAAGCCGTGGTCATCCTGTTAGGGCGTGGTCATATAAGTGAGGCGTAATTATCCTTTTGGTAGGTCGGTATCCTTGTGGAAAGAAGTTATCCTTGTGAAAGGTAGTTATCCTGGTGGGACATGATCATCCAGGTGGATTGCACTCATCCTGGTGGGATGTAATAAACAAGGTGAGACATTGTCATCCTTTTGGGATGTGATTATCCTGGCAAAATTTAGCCACGTTTCTGAGACGTGGTCATCCAGGTGAGACGTTGGCATCCATGCGGGATATGATCATGGTCTTCTTGGTGGTTCATGGTCATCTTGGTGGCTCATGATCATCTTGTTGGTTCATGGTCATCTTGTTGGTTCATGGTCATCTTGGTGGTTCATGATCATCTTGTTGGTTCATGGTCATCTTGTGGTTCATGATCATCTTGTTGGTTCATTGTCATCTTGGTGGTTCATGGTCATCTTGTTGGTTCATGGTCATCTTGGTGGTTCATGGTCATCTTGTTGGTTCATGGTCATCTTGTTGGATCATGAGCATCTTGTTGGTTCATTGTCATCTTGGTGGTTCATTGGTCATCTTGGTGGTTCATGGTCATCTTGGTGGTTCATGGTCATCTTGGTGGTTCATGATCATCTTGTTGAGTCACGGGGTTTTTTCATCTTGTTGGTTCATGGTCATCTTGGTGGTTCATTGTCATCTTGGTGGTTCATGTCATCTTGTTTGGTTCAGGGTTTTCATTCTTGGTGGTTCATGGTCATCTTGATGGTTCTGGTTTCAGGGTCATGCATCTTGATGCATTCATTGATGTTCATATATCTTGTGGTTCATGGTCATCTTGATGGTTCATGGTTATCTTGATGGTTCATGGTCATCTTGATGGTTCATGGTCATCTTGATGGTTCATGGTCATCTTGATGGTTCATGGTCATCTTGATGGTTCATGATCATCTTGTTGGTTCATGATCATCTTGTTGGTTCATGATCATCTTGTTGGTTCATGATCATCTTGTTGGTTCATGCTCATCTTGTTGGTTCATGCGTCATCTTGATGGTTCATGATCATCTTGTTGGTTCATGATCATCTTGTTGGTTCATGATCATCTTGTTGGTTCATGGTCATCTTGTTGGTTCATGGTCATCTTGTTGGTTCATGGTCATCTTGGTGGTTCATGGTCATCTTGGTGGTTCATGGTCATCTTGTTGGATCATGATCATCTTGTTGGTTCATTGTCATCTTGGTGGTTCATTGTCATCTTGGTGGTTTCATCTTGGTTCTTTCATCTTGTTGGATATGATCATTTGTTGGTTCGTATCTTGGTGGTTCATTGTCATCTTGGTGGTTCATTGTCATCTTGAAGGTTCATGGTCATCTTGGTGGTTCATGATCATCTTGTTGATTCATGGTCATATTGGTGGTTCATGGTCATCTTGATGGTTCATGGTTATCTTGATGGTTCATGGTTATCTTGATGGTTCATGGTCATCTTGATGGTTCATGGTCATCTTGATGGTTCATGGTCATCTTGATGGTTCATGGTCATCTTGGTGGTTTATGGTCATCTTGGTGGTTTATGGTCATCTTGCCGGTTCATGGTCATCTTGATGGTTCATGGTTATCTTGATGGTTCATGGTTATCTTGATGGTTCATGGTCATCTTGATGGTTCATGGTCATCTTGATGGTTCATGGTCATCTTGATGGTTCATTGTCATCTTGATGGTTCATTGTCATCTTGATGGTTCATGGTCATCTTGGTGGTTCATGGTCATCTGATGGTTCATGATCATCTTAATGGTTCATTTTATCTTGGTGGTTCTATCATGCACCGAGTACATTATAATTTATTCGACGTTCATCACTCAGCCATTAGCACGCCCTCTCGACCAGCAAGCTGGCAATTCATAACATGGCAGTTCTGGGGGCCACTCATGTATTAATTTTCCAGTTCAATCAAGAAATGGCATGAGAGCTGGCCTGGCGGCCGAGGTGTTGTGACCGACCACTTGGCCGTGGGTTAGACGCTTATTTAAGCTGGTCTCAACCATTAACTCTTTTATTTTTAGTGCAACGTGCGGTTATAAGTGGCTCTTTGCTCTTTGCCTTATTGCTCTACTGGTTATTTACTCCTGTAAATACTGTACATATCTTGGTGAAGGAATATACAGGTAAATACTAACTGCTCCTCTGTGTTGTCTTGCCCACTATTGCCAGGTTGCTATTTGACTGTTGACTTTAGCTACGGTCAGGTACGACAGGCCCTGAATTTGCTACCAGTGTTCGCAATAGTGGTACATGGTCATTTTGGCAGTGTGTGGTCAGGTTAGTGGTACATGGTCATTCTAGCGGGACTTTATCACCCTCCCGAGACGTGGTTATTCTGGTGTAACGTGGTCAACCTCGTGGGACTTGGTCATCCAGGTGAGACATTGTCATCCTTGTGGGACGTCATCCTGGTGAAATGTGATCATCTGCGTGGAAAATGGTCATCCTACTTGAACGTGGTCCCACAAAGATGAGACTTGATCATCTTATTGGAATGTGAACATCGTAGTGGGACGTGATCGTCCAGGTGGGATTTAGTCATCTGGGTGTGACGTGGTCTTCCATAACAGCCGTCGTCTTCCAAGTGAACGTGACTATCAAATATAGAATATCACCCTAAGGGAACGTGGTCATCCAGAGCATGCAAGCATCCGTGTATGATATAGTCATCCAGGGAGAGTCGTCTTCTAGGGTTGGTGATCTTCCAGGGAAGGGCGATGTTATCGAGGGAAAGGTTTTCATCCAGAGGAGGAGGGAGATGTGGTCCCACCAGTAGCTAACAGCTTCCATTAACCAGGGAGGGGAATCTGCCTCTCGTGGTTTCTCGCTAAAACTGTCAACAAACACAAGCAAAGTCAGCTTTGATGTGAAGACCCTTGCAACTGTTGCAGTGTCTGTTTACAGTAGTGTTGGTGAATGGATGTCTGTTTACAGTGGTGTTGGTGGGTGGGTGTGTCTGTTTACGGTGGTGGTGGTGGGTGTCTCTCTGTTTACAGTGGTATTAACAATGTAATGTAGATAGATTACCTAGTACCTTCATAGCAAGGCTCACTGGCCATGCTGAAGTCACGGACTTCCCGGCCAGCTAGATAGCACACAGGCCTTTGCCTCAGATTCCCGACTAAGCTAGCAGGCAGCAGAAAACAGCTTACCGAATATACACCGTATAAAAGTTCTACAGTGTTTCTCAACATCCTTCACTCCATTCGGATCCGTCTTACAAAGGGTAGCAGCTCTGGGCAAGTAATTTGGAAATTACGATTCATATTGAGTGATAGAAATGGCCAGACCGGAGTAGCCGGCATACTCCGGTGGCATTCCCCAGCCACCGCTCACCACATATTCAGTGCTTCCTGGTTGTGTTTCTTAGTGCTTAGTGGCTTATTTGTAGACCTTCGAGAGGTAGACCGGGTATCATGCAAATTAAGCCAAGCCAGGTTACGCCAGTCTTTATAAAAGAGCTTAAGTCAGTAAGCCACCCGTCTGCCCTACTTCAAAACGTCTGTGTGTACGTTTG
Organism: Cherax destructor; assembly: GCA_009830355.1. Taxonomy (NCBI): domain Eukaryota; kingdom Metazoa; phylum Arthropoda; class Malacostraca; order Decapoda; family Parastacidae; genus Cherax; species Cherax destructor. The sequence goes on along the minus strand of WNWK01003230.1, from coordinate 70,571 downwards.
CAAGCACTCCCGCCGTCTCAGTGTATCTAGCGTACCAAGGCATCTTGGAGGTAAGAAACACGAAAAAATCGAAAACATATGAAAAATGAATTAATCTTACCGAAAAATAGAGCAAGAATCTGGCAACATTTTGGTGTTTGTTTCGTGTCATAAGAACATAAGAACATAAGAAAGAAGGAACACTGCAGCAGGCCTACTGGCCCATGCGAGGCAGGTCCAAGTCTCCCACCGGCTTAAGCCAATGCCCCGACCCAGCCAGGTCAGGTTACATTCACTTAAGGAAGGAGCACGGCATCTGACCTAGTAGCACAAACTAGTCAAGTACAACTCACACCCACCCGCACCCACTCATATATTTATCTAGCCTATTTTTAAAACTACACAACGTTTTAGCCTCTATAACTGTACTCGGGAGTTTGTTCCACTCATCGACAACTCTATTACCAAACCAATGCTTTCCTATATCCCTTCTGAATCTGAATTTATCCAACTTAAAGCCATTGCTTCGAGTCCTGTCAATACAAGATATTTTTAGCACGCTATTTACATCCCCTTTATTTATTCCTGTTTTCCATTTATATACCTCAATCATATACCCTCTAATTCTACGCCTTTCTAGAGAGTGCAGATTCAGGGCCCTCAGTCTATCCTCATAGGGAAGATTTCTGATACATGGAATCAACTTAGTCATCCTCCTTTGTACGTTTTCCAGAGCATTTATATCCATTCTGTAATACGGTGACCAAAACTGTGCAGCATAATCTAGATGAGGCCTAACCAAGGATATATAGAGTTGAAGAACAACCTGAGGACTCCTATTATTTATGCTTCTTGATATGAAGCCAAGGATTCTGTTTGCTTTATTGCAAACACTTATGCACTGCTGTCTTGGTTTTAGATTACTGCTAACCAGAACTCCTAAATCCTTTTCGCAATCAGTAGTATTAAGATCTACATTATTTAGTTTATATGTGGCATGGTTATTGTCCTGTCCAATATTTAGAACTTTGCATTTATCTATATTAAACTGCATCTGCCACTTCTCCGACCACTGCATCAGTCTATTCAAATCTTCCTGGAGTGCTCTAATGTCCTCATTTGAATGAATTGGACGGCCTATTTTGGTGTCATCGGCAAACTTGCTTATGTCGCTATTTATTCCCTCATCTATGTCGTTTATGTAGATTGTGAACAACAAGGGGCCCAATACTGACCCCTGTGGAACACCACTTGTGACGCTTCCCCACTCTGATTTCTCCCCATTTATGCAAACTCTCTGCTGCCTATTTGTCAAACATGCCTCTATCCAGGAAAAAATTTCTCCTCCTATTCCGTGTGCCTTAATTTTCCTCAATAGTCTCTGATGTGGGACTCTATCAAAAGCCTTACTGAAGTCCATATACACAATATCATATTCATTACCATGATCTACCTCCTCAAATACCTTAGTGAAAAAGTTATTAAATTTGTAAGGCAGGAACGCCCTTTTGTAAAACCGTGCTGAGATTCGTTGATTAATTTATGCTTTTCAAGATGGCTGCGAATTGCCTCGGCAATTATTGATTCCATAAATTTTCCCACTATGGAGGTTAGGCTTATTGGTCTATAGTTCGAAGCTAAGGACCTGTCTCCTGCTTTGAAAATAGGTATTACATTTGCAATTTTCCACTTATCTGGCACCATGCCAGTTTGCAGTGATATGTTGAAAAGATTGGCCATAGGTTTGCTAAGCTCCTCTTTACATTCCTTTAGAACCCTTGCATACAGTTCATCAGGGCCTGGGGATTTGTTAGGTTTTAATTTATCTATTTGTCTAAGGACCATGTCACTTGTGACCCTGATCGTGCATAGTTTACTATCGTCCTGGTCTACATAATTTATTATTTCTGGAATATCGCTAGTATCTTCCTGTGTAAAAACTGAGAGGAAGTAAGTGTTAAAAATTCTACACATTTCCTAATCACTGACGGTGAGCTGACCTGAGTAACTTTTGAGTGGGCCTATCTTGTCCCTAATCTTACTTCTGTATAGCTGAAAAAATCCTTTTGGGTTAGTTTTCGATTCTCTTGCAACTTTAACCTCATAGTCTCTTTTTGCTTTTCTTATTCCCTTTTTTATTTCTCTCTTTAACTGAATATATTGATTACTTAATTGCCCCTCTCCTCTTTTGATTCGCCTATATATGCCTGTACGATAATTACGTGAAACGTAATAGTAAATAAACTAAACAACATTACTACGTCATGGAAATAAATGGTATAAAATACCGACACAATGGAAAAATAAACACATAAGCAGTATAATGTGATCCTTTATTGACAACGTTTCGCCCACGCAGTGGTTATCGAGTCACAGACATCTGTCTGTGACTCGATAAAGCTCACTGCGTGGGCGAAACGTTGTCAATAAAGGATCACATTATACTGCTTATGTGTTTATTTTTCCATTACTACGTCATCAGCGGGGCTCATGTCACAACAATAACACGTGACTCGTCATGACAGAAGTGCTTGTATCATTTATCGTATTTTTTTCGTATTTTTTTCGGATTTTTTCTGCGACATCTCCTAAATACTAATTGGCACCTATCAGGGTAGCAGCAAGAGGAGCTAGTCACTACACCATCCTCAGTGTCGACTTGAAGTCCAAGCTGAGTGTTTGTGTACTAGTCTGACGGATCATTGTGTACCCTTTGGACGTACTTTTTTGCCTTCAATTGTAGCCATTTTGCTGTACACGATGGCTAAGAGGAAAGCATATGCCCACAACATTAGCAGGAAGCTGAAAAAACGCTTAGAAAAAATGCGTTTGGCCATAGAAGCAAACCGAAATAGGAGGAAGGCAGCTGCTGGTGCAGGTGACGCCACGCCACCACCCACACTTCCACTCCACTCTCAAGACGATTCGTTTACTGCTGCTGAACTGTTTCATAGTTCAGGCTCTAAACAAATAAAGAAGAAATGTAAGAGAACTGCAGATGTGACTATCAACTCCATGGCTACCACCTCCACGACTATCCAAAGTGTGGCCACCACGGCCACCCCAAATGTGGCCATCACCTCTGTGGCCACCCCACGTTCACGTGGCCGACCCCTAGGATCGGTTAAACGTAAAGCAGATGTACCTGTAGTCATCCGACGTGGACCTGGCCGACCTAAAGGTTCAAAGACCAGAAGAACTTCTCAATTTTTGGCCACCCCAGATGTGGCCAGCACCTCCACGGCCACCCCAGATGTGGCCATCACCTCCACGGCCACCCCAAATGTGGCCAGCACCTCCACGGTCATCCTAGATGTGGCCAGTACCTCTATGGCCACCCCAGATGTGGCCAGTACCTCCACGGCCACCCCAGATGTGGCCACCACCTCCACTGCCACCCCAAATGTGGCCACCACCTCCACGGCGACCCCAGATGTGGCCAGCAGCTCCACGGCCATCCTAGATGTGGCCAGTACCTCTATGGCCACCCCAGATGTGGCAAGTACCTCCACAGCCACCCAAGATGTGGCCACCACTGATAGTGTTGCGAGTGATAGTGAAGTGTCAACACCTGCACGTGTTCAGGTGTCAAGTGCCACACAGAGAGTGTCATTATTTAAAAACACAAATCCTGTTGTTAGTGAAGATAGTTTGTTGTTAGTGAAAAAATCTTATTTACATAATATTTTCTCGAGTTTGTTTTGTAGTCAGTGTTTTTCTGATAAACTGATAATTACATATCCTGCACATCATATTGAAACATTTCCTGTTATAGAGTGTAGTGATTGTGGATATACATTGGGGGAAAAGCCAAAAGTGTATAAGAATTTGAATGCATCTACTGGTAGAATGGTGTATGGAGAATTGTTAACAAGTGGTGCATATACTAAATTTACACGTAGAAATGCATTGTGTACCTTTCCATCTATATCTATGCAAACCTATAACAAATATACTGAAATGATAACTGCAAAATGTGTAGAGTCATGTGCGCAGATACTTGAGGAAGCAAGGGAAATTATTTTCAAGGAATATGCAAAAAAATATATTTCCAGATGAAAATGGAATTTTGAACATTTCAGTGGCATTTGATGGAACATGGCAGACAAGAGGCTTTCACTCCAAAATAGGCCTTGGAGCCACTATCGATACTCAAACGAAATTAGTAGTTGATTATCAGGTTCTGTGTAAGCTATGTTCTGTGTGTAAATATCTCGATGGTCAGTTGAATCACAAGAAAATGTCTAAAGAAGAATATGAAAAACGTAAAGAAAATCATAAACCTAATTGCCAGATAAACTATGAGGGATCATCTACAAAGATGGAAAGTGCAGCAGCTGTAATGATGTGGCAGCGATCACTTGATAAGAAATTGAGGTATACATCAATAATTAGTGATGGTGACAGTAACACCTATAAATCCCTTCTTGATGTCAACAATGGTGAAGGCCCATATCAAGGTGTACATGTTGAAAAGGAAGAATGCATAAATCATTATGCAAAACGGCTGAAAAATAGATTAACAAATCTTATAAAGTCACACTATGTTGAACAAAATTTGAAAACGGGAAAGAAAAGGAAGCAGTTCACCATGAAAAAAAAAGGAATGCTGACCGACTTTGACATTGATAAGTTGGCATATTACTTCCAAAAGAACCTCAGGGAGAATGTTGGGAACGATGTTGTTGAAATGAAAAAGGGTATCATGGCAAGCTTCTTCCATTGTTCTTCAACTGATGAAAAACCACAGCATCACCTTTGTCCAACAGGTGATAAATCATGGTGTTTCTACATGAAAGCAAAAGCAGCAAACCTCCCACCACCCTCTCACACCACCATGAAGGTCCAGTTCCAGCTGGAGCCTGCACACTTGAAGGAGGTGTATGATGTTTACCTGGATTTAACAAAAGAAGATATGATGAAGCGTTGCATAAATGGACTGACTCAAAACCAAAATGAAAGTCTTCATCAACGAATATGGGCATACTGTAGTAAAGAACTCTTTAGAACAAAGTGGCAAGCTGATTTCTCAGCCAGCCATGCTGTGTCTGAATACAATAGTGGATATCAGAGGAGCTGTCTAGATATACCACTGGGGTATAGACGGTCATTATTGACTCAAAAGCAGCTTGAGTCAATGGACCGGAAAATGCAAGCATCAGTGGCCAGAAGATCCAAAAAAAGGAAAAGGAATATGGACACATCCTATGAGCCAGGAGGGCACTAGAAAATCTATGTTCACCGACACCTAGTCAAAGGTAGGTAATTCATGTTATTTTTTGTTGTATTTGTATATTTTTATGTATATATATATATGTCGTGCCGATTAGGTAAAACTTGCGATTTTGGCTTAAATAGCAACGCTCACCTTGCCATATAAGACAAGTGAAAATTTGTGTATGCAATAATTTCGCCAAAATCATTCTGAACATTACGAAAAAAATATATTTCATTGTGTTTGTTTATTATTAAATTAATGTTAACGTATCTAAAATATATTTAGTTGGGTTAGGCTAAATTAAATTGCGCTTGTTGTAATAAGGTTAGGTAGGTTTTCAAAGTTTCTCTTGGTACAAAATTATAAATTCTTACATTAACATAAATGAAAAAAAATATGTCTTTAAACGTATAAGAGAAAATTTTAGAAAGGACTTAATTTTAGATGAGTTCTTGCTAATTGACCAGTTTTACCTAATCGGCACGACATATATATATGTACAACTACATGTATCTGTGTACATAATCACTGGGAATAGGATTTTGAGCATTTATTGATTTCTTTTCAGTTTGATTGGGATGGATGGTCATAATTGGCCAGTTGCCAGAGAACTTCAGGATGACGGGATCTTCATGGAACTTCAGGAATAATGTCTATACAAACTGGTATACTCTCAATAAAAATATAAAGGCACTATGAGTATTCTTACACACAATTTACTAAGGTTCAAAACATTTCTAGATTTTTTGGGAAAATCATGTTTTGGCATATTTTCTGATTGCCAACCATTATTTATAAACCGATCATTATGAGTTTTACACAGTTTATTCAAGGGACATAGTTTAATTTTTAGAAGGACTAACATGTGGTAAAATCCCTTTCATTTTTGCATACCATGGGTGTAAAATGCAAAAATTAAAACAAAAAAATTCAAGACAAAACATTATTGTTTTTGGTATCATACAACATGTTATTACATTATTTGACTCCACCACAATTTCAATTTGGCATTGTTTTATCATTTGTGATTATCAAAAATAATTTTGAGATTGCAAATATTGACGACAAGGGCTAGAATGTTGCCATGTCCAACTTTTCACACTTATTTTTTAAAACTTTATTTATTGGACGATCTTGATGCAACCATAACGAAAATATTTAGAGGCCTCATATTTTGTACCTCATGTACCATGATGACGTAAACGTCATGTCTGAAGACGTGAAGACGCATCTCAAAAGACTTGATTTGATGCTTGGTAGCTTGCTGAAGCTAATTTAAAGACCAGGCTGTCTAAATGTCAATTATTCAAATCAGAGATCAAGTTAATATCTTGGTCACATAGTCACTCCTTGAGGGGTTACGACTGACCACAGTAAAGTAACTATACAAAATATTCCATCTCCAAAAACTGCTGATGCTGTAAGATCCTTTATGGGCTTACCAGGCTTTTATAGAGCTTCCACTGCTAATTTCTCTTCTGTAGCAGCTCCTCTGAGTTACTTAAGAAAAATGTTCCTTTCGTTTGGACCTTCCATCGAGAAAGACAGTACCAAACTTTAAACGAAAAGCTAACTTGTCTATCAACAAATGCTAGTTCCATTAGCACAGGTGCTGTCGTAGCTCATAATACCGACAGTAAGTATAATGCAGTTGCATTTGCTAGTCGTCTCCTCACCAGTTATACAGTAACTGAGCAAACAGCACTAGCAACAGTCTGCTCTTTAAAACACTTCCGAGACATCATATACCAGTATCCTGATCATGTCTTCAAGACGAAGCTACCTATATTTTGTTGAATGATGTCAAAAACAGCGATTAAAGATGATTCGAGACATTTACGCTCGCTGAAGTTTGCTGCTTTGATCATCAGGTGGACGTCACTGAAACTCTTAAGATGCTCAGAGGAGTTTTTGTTGTCCTTTCTGCATGTATTGATTCGTTCACACATTAATGTGTGAACACATCAATGTGTTTGAATGGTACATGCTTTTTCACCATCGTATAATTTGTCACAGCCTGCGAAAGTGATTGTGTAAACACCTGCAATGACTGGTTCAAGGTTCTTAACTTTAGTTCGGGTCAGTTCTTTGATGGATGTACGGGCAGCGATGTCGACTTTAGTGTCGGCTTATACAAGTACTTTGGAGACGTTCAAGGCAACATGGCTGTTGGGAAGGATTATGGTTGTTTAGTGTTCGTGCATGGTGAAGTGATGATTCACAACTAGTGTCATCAGGTTGAGTTCCTTTAACCTTTCCACACAGGGCATTCCCTTTTGCTCTGGGACTAGTCTTGTTGCAAACCTCTGCATTTTCTCCATATTTTTGATATGCTTGACCAGGTGTGGATACCATCCGCCAATATGGGCCTGACGTACACGGTGTACAGTGTCGTGTGTGAGTGTATGTGTTTGTGTATGTGCGTATGAGTGTATATGTGATTGTGTATGTGCGTATGAGTGTATATGTGATTGTGTATGTGCGTATGAGTGTATATGGGATTGTGTATGTGTAAGTGCATATATGATTGTGTGTATGTGTGTAATTGTAAGTGTTTATGTACGTGTGTGTTTATATGTGAGCGTTTTTATATATGTATGTATATATGATGAAGGCCCGATCCTATTTCTACTAATCGAAAGACAGACGCAATTTGTGGTGTTTTATCCTAATGAATGTTCAGCTTTTATTACGCCAAACTATTGCAATTTAAAGTTATTCTTCACAATGAATTACCTTCTAGAATGTGTGTGTCGGGAGCAAGGGGCTAGTAACCCTTTCTCCTGTATAAATTAATAAATTTAAAAAAAGAAAAACTTTTTTTTAGGTCACCCTATCTCAGTGGGATACGGCCGGTTTGTTGAAAAAGAAAATGTGTGTCTACTCATCTAATTGTGGTTGCAGGGGTCAAATCATAAATGTGTGTACTCACCTATTTGTAGTTGCAGGGGTCGATTCATAGCTCCTGGCCCCGTGTGTGTGTTTGTGTGTGTGTGTGTGTGCATGAATGAACGATTCACTATTTTAGTATGTTTATTTATTAAGTTTATAGTTTTCTTTCATGTAAGAGAAAGAATCTCAATTTATCCCACAATGAACGCAATATTCCGGGAATTATTTGGTCTTCTTACTGTGTAAAGATACTCGAGGTGCTTAACTCGTGTAGATTATTCTGTGCAAGTAATAACTGACGAAATCGGAATAACACGATTGCAAGCAAACCACAGAGCGGGTGGGGTTTGAACCCATAGTTTTACGACTCACTCGTCATGCGTTCACACCTCACCTGTTCCATGGTTTGTTCGCAGGTTATGATGAAGGCTCGATCCTATTTCTGCTAATCGGAAGACTGACTCACTTTCTGATGTTTTAGCCTAATGAATGCTCAGCTTTTATTAAACCAAACTATTAAAATTTAAACAGTTATTCTTCACAATGAATTACCTTCTACTGCCATCGATATTTCAGCCATTTTACGCTACCATCATGTAGAGTAGTTGCAGTGTGGTATGGCGACGGGCTTATTAATAATAAACTCGGTTCGAAGTGTGGGAGAGAAGAGACATACGATCATATCTCTTACCTGTTACTCCACTCATCTACTAGTAAATTAATATCTAGGAATTAATCGACTGTCGCATAATAGGACTGGTACTAGAGTAGACCACAATGAAAATAAGCCACACTCTTTTTGGGTAATTCTTGATTGCTAACTCTCTGGGATTAATGATTATTGATAGCTAAGCAATATATTTAACAGTATCTTAACCCCCATTTTGTTTCTGTAGTGTGTCTCAAGTGGTCTCATATTCAGATCACATCTAACACAGCCTGGTATCTGGCGTCCCATCTCCAATTACTCTACCTTTCGTACTATTATCATGATGTACGTACCATCTCACGACATAAAGATGTTTCGGGAGTGATAATAAAAACGTCCTAGTTTCTTTTCCAATTGACGGGTTTGCTGTGTTATATCCACGGAACTGTGATATTTTTTTAACATCATATTGTCTTCGGTGCTGTAAAAGTTATAAAGCACAATTTCCTAAGTAATTATAGAATGATTTGCCTTAAGTGAAAACGGGAATGTTGAATATATTGATTTGCATTTGCGCGGTTACGGAAATATTTGATGCGTTTATCAGTGAAAACGTATACATAGAAATGAATTATGCATTCAAAGTGAGTATGCAAACACTGATTTACTTGATGTAGAGACTTGTGATATGCGAACGCGAAATTGACTGATGGATTTATTTGTGGAACGCTCACCTCTGAATTGGTTGATTGAAAGCTTTGAGATGGACTTAAATGAATTAATTGATGTATTCCTTTGAAGCATGGTAAGTCAATGATAACAAACACATTCATTTTGGACAGAATATATGTGGCTCGCTAGGATCAAATGTCTTTCATTAACATTAGGTGCTTCCCTGGCAAGATCATTTCCGAATAATATATTTACTGACTGAGAGATGAAAAAAAAACACGTGAATTAGATTTCAGATCAGTGCTACACCTGTGCATTTGAGGGAACTGATCCGAGTGTTCCAATGAGGGAAAGAAGAGGTGATACCAGTGTCCCACTGAGGGAATGAAATGGTGAGGGTTGATCCAATGTCATTGATGAGAAAACGGCTAAAGGGTGATTGTTGTTTCCCAGTGACGGAAGGAGGAGGTGAGAAAGATCCTGCTGTTTTAATGAGGGAAGGATGAGATGAGGAGGTGATCGCGGTGTCCCAGTGACAGAATAAAGGGAAGAAGGGTGATGCCAGTTTGCTAGTGAGTGTTTGTTCCTGAACTGGATAAAAACTTTTACATTGTTCGCTAGTGTAAAATAATATAAGTTGATATAGTCTAGTGAAGTAATCATATGGAACTCGCTTAAGCGGGATGTTTCTCTTATCGATAAGTTTTGTTTTGTTGAAAAGTCTTAGAACCCAGGTTCCGTGCAGTTTGTCTTCAGCTAGGCATCTGAAGAATCAAGACGTTGGCGTTGGCACATGCACCAGAGCTGGTGACTTTGCAGCTGCCAGTAATGCAAGAGACTCCACCAACCTCTGCAAATCACCCGAGGTCGGATATTGTTTGGAAAAGGAGCTAGACGTTTTGTGCACACTTCCTAAGGTCGCCTACCCTTGTCAAGGGTATCCGGCCTTGGCATCCGTTAAGTATAGACAAACCATTTGCATGGCGGGCGTCAATCTAGACGGGAACGTGTCAGATGTTTAATTCCCTTTCTGTCCTGACTGGGACTGCGCAGTCTCGGGATATAAGGGCTGGAGACTTCAATGCAAGACCGACTCTATCTAATTCCATCTAGTGTTTGGACTGTTGGTCCAAAGACAAGATGTTCCGAGAAGGAGGTGATTCTCTTGGCAAAGACGGCGTTCAGGCTGTCGATGCTGACACTCAGGAAGCATAAAGGCGTAATCCAGCAGGTGAGGCTGTCGAACACATATGTATATATACGTATATATATATATATATATATATATATATATATATATATATATATATATATATATATATATATATATATATATATATATATATATATATATAACAAAATACAATGGGGAGTAAAACAACATAGATAACTCAGAGCTACATGTCAAATACTTCGTCCAACTCCCCGGCAGTGGGCCGCGTGCCCAGAATACTGCAGGCATTTCCCTCTGGATCGCAACACTGAGTCTCTGAAAGAGGAAACTGGTCGCCCTGTGGTCCTTGGTTTCTATGATGAGTTTTCCACCCAGCTCCTTGAGAAACTTTAGAGCACACTTGCCCCATGCTCCATGGGTCTCCGACCCTATTGGGATGAAGTTATAGCAAGAGGGAAGGTCTTCATATTTGCGGGTCTTCTGGGTCTCCCTGTGGCTGGCAGCTCCACCCCCTTCGGGGTGGCTGACCACTGCGCATATAGTGTGCCGAATAGGTAAAATTTGCTATTTTGGCTTAAATAGCAACGCTCTTCTTGTCGAATATGGCTAGCGAAAAATTTTCTGAACCTAACAAAAAAAATATATTTCATTGTGTCTGTTTATTATTAAAATATTGTAAACTTATCTAAAATGTATTTAGTTGGATTAGGTTGAATTAAATTGCACTTGTTATAAAAAGGTTAGTTAAGTTTTCTAAGGTTCTTTTTGTACAAAATAATTATTTTTTACATTAAAATAAATGAAAAAAATATATCTCTAAACATATAAGAGAAAATTTTAGAAAGGATTTAATTTTAAATGAGTTCTTGCTAATTGACCAGTTTTACCTATTCGGCACGATATATATATATATATATATATATATATATATATATATATATATATATATATATATATATATATATATATATATAATGTCGTGCCGATTAGGTAAAACTGGTCAATTAGCAAGAACTCATCTAAAATTAAGTCCTTTCTAAAATTTTCTTATACGTTTAAAAATATATTTTTTTCATTTATGTTAATGTAAAAATTTATAATTTTGTACCAAGAGAAACTTTGAAACTCTACCTAACCTTATTATAACAAGCGCAATTTAATTTAGCCTAACCCAACTAAATATATTTTAGATACGTTAACATTAATTTAATAATAAACAAACACAATGAAATATATTTTTTTCGTTATGTTCAGAATGATTTTGGCGAAATTATTGCATACACAAATTTTCACTTTTCCTTTATGGCAAGAAGAGCGTTGCTATTTAAGCCAAAATCGCAAGTTTTACCTAATCGGCACGACTATATATATATATATATATATATATATATATATATATATATATATATATATATATATATATATATATAAAGAGAGAGAGAGAGATAGAGAGAGAGAGAGAGAGAGAGAGTAAAGAGAAGATTGAGAGAGAGAGAGAGAGAGAAGTTACAGAGGTTGCTGGATGAATTTGGTAAGGTATGTAAAAGAAGACAATTTAAAGTGAATATAGGAAAGAGTAAGGTGATGAGGATAACAAAAAGATTAGGTGACGAAAGATTGGATATCAGATTGGAGGGAGAGAGTATGGAGGAGGTGAATGTATTCAGATATTTGGGAGAGGACATGTCAGCAGATGGGTTTATGAAGGATGAAGTGAATCATAGAATTGATGAGGGGAAAAGGGTGAGTGGTGCACTTCGGAGTCTGTGGAGACAAAAAACTTTGTCCATGGAAGTTAAGAGGGGAATGTATGAGAGTATAGTTATACCAACACTCTTATATGGGTGTGAAGCATGGGTGATGAATGTTGCAACGAGGAGAAGGCTGGAGGCAGTGGAGATGTCATGTGTGAGGTCAATGTGTGGTGTGAATATAATGCAGAGAATTCGGAGTTTGGAAATTAGGAGGAGGTGCGGGATTACCAAAACTATTATCCAGAGAGCTGAGGAGGGGTTGTTGAGGTGGTTCGGACATGTAGAGAGAATGGAACGAAATAGAATGACCTCGAGAGTGTATAAATCTGTAGTGGAGGGAAGGCGGGGTAGGGGTCGCCCTAGGAAAGGTTGGAGGGAGGGGGTAAAAGAGGTTTTGTGTGCGAGGGGCTTGGATTTCCAGCAAGCATGCGTGTGCGTATTTGATAACAGTGAATGGAGACAAATGGTTTTTAATACTTGACGTGTTGTTGGAGTGTGAGCAAAGTAACATTTATGAAGGGATTCAGGGAAACCGGCAGGCCGGACTTGAGTCCTGGAGATGGGAAGTACAGTGTCTGCACACTGAAGGAGGGGTGTTAATGTTTCAGTTTTATAACTGTAGTGTAAAACACCCCTTTGGCAAGACAGTGATGAAGTGAATGATGATGAAAGTTTTTCTTTTTCGGGCCACCCTGCCTTGGTGGGAATCGGCCGATGTGTTAATAATAATATATATATATATATATATATATATATATATATATATATATATATATATATATATATATATATATATATATATATATATTGTGTGTGTGTGTGTGTGGAAGTGGTATATTCAAGTGGCTTCAGGAAGATATCCAAATAATCTTCCTCGAAGCCTTTTTATCCACTTCTCCGAGGGTCCCACAATTTGCACTGGAGGTGGATCCCATCAACATTCAAATTTCATATTTACAAGCAACGAGAAACTAATGAGAGACATAACAGTTAAAAAACACTATACTCTGATCACAACATCATAGTAGTTCAAAGGAGTATTAACTCAGAGTTAAGGAACTCCATCACTAATGTAAGTTTTCTTATAACAAACATAGAAATGACTGGGAAAAATATAAACAAGGAGCTATCAGACATATCGTGGGAATCAGACATGAGTGCTCTAAATCCTCACCAGTGCCTAGAGAAGCTGAATATAGAAGCATACAAGGTATGTATGTAGCATGTACCATTGAGGAAACCCAGAAGATCAGAGAGAGAGCGCAGGAGATGGTACAGAAGAAAACGGGTATGCTGCAACAGAGGAAAGTCTTAGCCGAGAGATCCCTGAATTAGAGCAAAAACTTAGGATGTCTTACTTAACAGAAGAAGTACAAAGGGAGCAAAGGGTCATACAAGATATTGCAAGAAACCCAAAATATTTCTATTCCTATGTAAAATCCAACCTAAGAACTACCTGTAGAATTTGGACCATTATTGAGAGGATATTCGTATACTGACGTTGAACAGGAAATGAGTGAAATCCTAAGAGAGCAGAATGAGTCGTTGTTCAGCAATCAAACTAAATGACAGCAAGGTAGAAAATGCCGAAACATTTTTCACTCCAGCAGAAGGCCGCGCCGACCAACTAACTGACATTAGTACAAATCCCATAGATTTCGAAAAAGAAATGGATAACATGCCCACTCTCTCAGCACCTGGACCATTCTTCTTCTTGTTGATTCGCCGGGACTCTCCCGGCCAGGGCCTTGTCCAAGTGGTGGCCCGGCCTTGGTTCCCTTTCTCGGGAGTATCTCAGACTAACGTATGCCATGGGAGGAGGTACTTGGGACCTCCTCATCTGTGGGACCAACGGTCCCCAGGCCTAGCCACATTCCCCGCCCTCACGGGGCTCGTAGGGAGAAGCTAGCCCATCTTTGGTCTGCCATCTTCCCTGCCCCAAGGGAGCTAAAGGGAATAGCAGTCTTGTGAGCCGCAGGTGAAAGCAAGCTCTGGCTCAGGCACCTACCCTGCCCTAGAAGGGCTAGGCATGGTGTCGATGCACCTGGACCAGATTCATGGAATGCCCTATTTATAAAGAAGTGCAAAGTACCACTAATGCCCTGAGTAATCTTTGGAGAAAGAGCTTAGATCTATTTAAAATACCGGAGGCCTTAAAGAGTGCAGACATAGCTCCTTTGCATAAGGGATGTAGCAGAGCACTAGCTAAAAATTACAGACCAGTAGCCCTAACTTCTCTCATCATAAAAATCTTCGAAAGAGTGATGAGACGCTAGATTAGAAATTTCATGGACCAGTACAACCAGCATAACCCGAACGAGCATGGTTTTAGAGAAGGACGATCATGCCTGTCACAGCTGCTGAACCAGTATGACAGAATTACGGAGGCGTTGGAAGATGACCAAAACGCAGATGTGATTTACATAGACTTTGCAAAGGCATTATTCCCGCTGATACGAAGTGGTGCCAGTATGTTTTTGTCATAATTTCGTAGTGTTAAGTATTTACATAGAGATAAGAACTACAAACCACTCGTGGCTTTGTGTAATAATCTGCATGATCACACATGTAGCATTAGTAGGCTTCCTCAAGGATAAGCCAAGGACAGAGATAGACTGAATGAAGGTAGATATATTTCATATCCTTTATTCATTAATTCAATCATTATTAAACTTCATAAGAAATTGTTAAAATGGTGAAATAAAGCACTATTATGTAATTTTATATATTTAAATTTCTTAAACAGTTCAAGCATAAATATTTTGCAAAGGTAAACTTTTACCAAGATGAACATTTTGTAGGTGATAATAAAATGGAGATCAAAATACTGGGGTTCATCCTTCTTTTCTAAAGATCTCTTCTTCTTGTATTTCTTTACAGCAAATATATTCAGTACTTCAAAAGCTGTGTTATCTAATTCGTGTTATCTAATCTTCGTGTTATCTAATCTTCGTGTTATCTAATCTTCGTCTCCTCACTATAAAATCCTGTAAGTAAAGAAACAACCTTGGTTACAAATATTAGAGAGGAGATTCCAATACAACGTTAGAAAGTGATCGAGAAAGGCCGACTAAAATTCTCTTAATATATTTACATAGTTTTTATTTTTTTTACATTGGGAAAGAATACTTATATTGGATTTTCCAGTCGCATATTTCCTGAATCTAGGTTGAATATAAGAACTATTTGCGATTCCATTGGATATGCGGATAAAGGTGGTAAGGTTGGAATAATTCATAGTGAGAAATTGAGTGTATGCAACAATTACACACACAAAATTTAAGCAATTCTCTCTTTCTCTTACTCGAATTTTTGAGTCTTATACACTCAATTATAAGTGCCCATGCCTCTCCAAATTCCACCCATGCCATGTTGGGATAGTACTCTTATCTTTAACAAGTCCCACTTAGGAATATGGTAATTGCCGTACACTTTCATGTTTTCTCCATTTAATGTCTTACACGTATTCTGATAATTCTACTGAGAGGATAAATAATTACACACGACGTCTTCACATTTACATATGTTAAACTCCTTTTAAAATATTAAACTATTAACCGATACTTTCTTAGTGTATTTCCACTAAAATTTCGGAATAAACCTAGTAAATCATCATTAATTTTATAATTTATCTTATGTACAAAATTTAACGATAAAGTTCCATAAATAAGACTCTTCTCATTGTGGATGCTTCTGTGTATTCCATATAGTTCTCTTCTTCCCAATCTCTTTGTATATTCCTTGAAAAAAGGTGAAACATCACTAGCCAGAAATATTAATTTATGTATATTTATTTAAATGGTCACCTATTGACCCATTCCTGTTTCACCAGACTTTGTTGTTTATAATGAAAATTACTGATATGTATCTTATTCTAGTAATTGTATATTCTAATTCTTCCATGGCATAGCATCCGAGATAAGTTGCATACAAAAGTAATTCCCTGTTAGGTGTTTTAGGCGTACAATATGCTAATGATATGTGCAAATTGTCATTTACCTCAGCAGATAATTTTTTAGTCTTTCAGTTGGTAAATCAATACCAATCACCAGTCTTCCAGTCTTCCATCATAATGTTCTAAATGCCATGTAGTATAAGTCACTAGTTTGTTAAGGATATTTGCTATTAATATTTGCAAAGATTTCAGAGATAATTTTCAATCTAAAGTGAATCAAATATCTATACTGTATGTGTAACAGGTTTAATTTATATGATCCATCATATGAATTCATATCAACTATTATCATATAAAGCTTATCAGGAATACTCGGTCCCAATGGATTATCTGCATTTGTGTCTAATTCGACCCGAGAATGTAGGATTTAAAAAGGGTCTTACTGAACAACCAGAGGCGTTCAGAGCAGAATGCAATGTTACTAGAACATTTGTATAAGAATAACCTTATTTGCATATAATTTGATTGAGTTCATAGCATTCTTATAAGGCTTTTTCGTCCTCACTCGCCAATGGATGCTACTGTAATTAGAGCCTCATTCTACATAAGACATTATTCAGGCTATATTGTGTAGGTTGCTACTGTTTTATAACAGAGAAACAAATACCGTAACCTTGTCCATCAACTAGATTATAATGTTCATCTTATCCTTAATTGCCTCGAAATTTATTGTTAGGCGACGGTGAGGGGGTTGGTGTTGGATGGTGGTGAGGGGTTGGTGTTGGATAGTGGTGAGGGGTTGGTGTTGGAAGATGGTGAGGGGTTTGGTGTTGGATAGTGGTGAGGGGTTTGGTGTTGGAAGATGGTGAGTGGTTGGTGTTGGATAGTGGTGAGGGGTTGGTGTTGGAAGGTGGTGAGGGGTTGGTGTTGGAAAGTGGTGAGGGGTTGGTGTTGATAGTGGTGAGGGGTTGGTGTTCGAAGATGGTGAGGGGTTGGTGTTGGATAGTGGTGAGGGGTTGGTGTTGGAAGGTGGTGAGGGTTGGTGTTGGATGGTGGTGAGGGTTGGTGTTGGATAGTGGTGAGGGGTTGGTGTTGGAAGATGGTGAGGGGTTTGGTGTTGGATAGTGGTGAGGGGTTGGTGTTGGAAGATGGTGAGGGGTTGGTGTTGGATAGTGGTGAGGGGTTGGTGTTGGAAGGTGGTGAGGGGTTGGTGTTGGAAGATGGTGAGGGGTTGGTGTTGGATAGTGGTGAGGGGTTGGTGTTGGAAGATGGTGAGGGTTGGTGTTGGATAGTGGTGAGGGGTTGGTGTTGGAAGGTGGTGAGGGGTTGGTGTTGGAATGTGGTGAGGGGTTGGTGTTGGAAGGTGGTGAGGGGTTGGTGTTGGATAGTGGTGAGGGGTTGGTGTTGGAAGATGGTGAGGGGTTTGGTGTTGGATAGTGGTGAGGGGTTGGTGTTGGAAGGTGGTGAGGGGTTGGTGTTGGAAGTGGTGAGGGTTTGGTGTTGGGAAGATGGTGAGGGTTGGTGTTGGATAGTGGTGAGGGGTTGGTGTTGGAAGGTGGTGAGGGGTTGGTGTTGGAAGGTGGTGAGGGTTGGTGTTGGATAGTGGTGAGGGTTGGTGTTGGATAGTGGTGAGGGGTTGGTGCTTGGAAGGTGGTGAGGGTTGGTGCTTGGAAGGTGGTGAGGGGTTGGTGTTGGAAGGTGGTGAGGGGTTTGGTGTTGGAAGGTGGTGAGGGGTTGGTGTTGGAAGGTGGTGAGGGGTTGGTGTTGGAAGGTGGTGAGGGGTTGGTGTTGGAAGGTGGTGAGGGGTTGGTGTTGGAAGGTGGTGAGGGTTGGTGTTGGAAGGTAGTGAGGGTTGGTGTTGGAAGGTGGTGAGGGGTTGGTATTGGAAGGTGGTGAGGGGTTGGTGTTGGAAGGTGGTGAGGGGTTGGTGTTGGAAGGTGATGAGGTTGATGTTGGGAGGTGGAGAGGGGTTGGTGTTGGGAAGTGGTGAGGGGTTGATGTTGGAAGGTGGTGAGGGGTTGGTGTTGGAAGGTGGTGAGGGGTGGG
The DNA here is from genome assembly GCA_009830355.1 of Cherax destructor. Lineage (NCBI taxonomy): Eukaryota > Metazoa > Arthropoda > Malacostraca > Decapoda > Parastacidae > Cherax > Cherax destructor. The sequence continues at coordinate 52,292 of WNWK01003230.1, read as the reverse complement.
TGTTGGAAGGTGGTGAGGGTGGTGTGGAAGGTGGTGAGGGGTTGGTATTGGAAGGTAGTGAAAGATTGGTGTTGGGAGGTGGTGAGAGGTTGGTGATGGAAGGTGGTGAGGGGTGTTGATGGAAGGTGGTGAGGGGTTGTTGTTGGATGGTGGTGAGGGGTTGATGGAAGGTGGTGAGAGGTTGGTGTTGGAAGGAGGTGAGGGGGTTGTGTTGTAAGGCGGTAAGGGGTTTGTGTTGGGAGGTGGTGAGGGGTTGGAGTTGGAAAGTGGTGAGGAGGTTGGTGTTGGAAGGTGGTGAGTTGGTGCTGGAAGGTGGTGAGGGGTTGGTGTTGGAAGGTGGTGAAGGATTATTGTTGGGTGGTGGTGAGAGGTTGGTGATGGAAGGTGTTGAGGGGTTGGTGTTGGAAGGTGGTGACGGGGTTGGTGTTGGAAGGTGGTGAGGAAGTTGGTGTTGGAAGGTGGTGAAGGATTGGTGTTGGGTGGTTGTGAGAGGTTGGTGATGGAAGGTGGTGAGGGGGTTGGTGATGGAAAGTGGTGTGGGGGTTGGTGATGGAGGATGGTGAGGAGTTGGTGTTGGAAGGTGGTGAGGGGGTGACTGTTGGGAGGTGGTGAGGAGTGACTTGGGAGGTGGTGAGGAGTGACTGTTGGGAGGTGGTGAGGAGTGACTGTTGGGAGGTGGTGAGGAGTGACTGTTGGGAGGTGGTGAGGCGTGACTGTTGGGAGGTGGTGAGAGCTTAATTATATTTTTCCATTTCTATTCATTTCTGAGGACCATATATTTGCAGCACGAAAGCTTACCTCATTCTAAAAGAATTTCCGGTTAATTTCGGACCTACTGTGCACCTTCTGTTGCCAACTAATTTCTATTGATCCTCTTCAGTCCTCCTCCCCATATTTTCGCTGTATCCTCATTTACACCGCTATTGACGTCCATCAAAACATTTTGTGCATATTTTTACACTGAATATGGACTAAACATTGTTTTCTTGCTAAACGTTTATATTCGTATAACAAATTTAACCCATCCCCATATTTTTATAGTTTGTCTCAAATAACGTACACATACAGTTAAACTCATTATTATATATAATTAATTTTTCTTTTTGACTAGCGAGTTGGAACGCTATTTGCTCAATACTATTTGAGTTGACAGGCTTATACCATGTGAGATCATAATTATTTTTTAATGTGTTTACATCTGTTAATCCCAAGTGAGAGAGACTAGCTGATCCCCAAAATTAACATGTTGCACGCTATCACCCTGTATAGACATTACGTTTATCCACGATTTGGGGTTTAGGGGATATTCGCCCCTGATCCTTTCGATTTTTTTTTTAATTTACAAATCATAAAAAGTGTTCGCTTCAAACTCCAAAATATCAATTCCGTCTCAACCAAAGGCCATACCAATATATCTGTTTGTAAAATTGACGAAATTCTTCTTCACTTTCATCAAAACTTTTTTATTCCTGGATGACAAACTTATACAATGAAATATGGTGGATGTCTTACTTTTTATTTAGATAATTTAGACACTTTATCTATCATATCTACATTAATGCCTTTAATAATTCTATCCACATTACCTCCGACTATATCAGGCATTTCAAATTTATAAGTTTTTAATTCTGAATTTTCATTGAAATACCTATTCAGATTTTTATGTCTATCTTTTTTGGTTATAAAAGGGTCTAAAGGGTAAATTATATTCTTCAAAACCACTTCTTAATGCACATTATCATTATGTAATTAATGTATACAGCTCACTGACGAATTTAGATGGTGTATTATCTGGGAAAACGTCTGTACATACATCAGTACTCACCTTCAAAATATATTCAGCTATATTTCTAATACTCCCTTAATATCCCACTTAAATAAAGTTAATACACAGAGATTATTTCCCCACCTAATATGGTATCCATCGTGCATTAATCTTCTTAAATTATTTGGTCTTTAATACACTAATATCTTGAGATATCTTAATAAACCCTAAAATCTTCTTAGACTGTTCAGTGTGCACCTCCAATAATCTATAATTGCGGAGTGTCTCGTGAGATCATAATGAGATCACTATGAATATTCATAACATTAAAATAATTATGTGCCTTTGAGAAGTCTTCAGAATTAATTATTTTATGAGATTTAACATGATTTTCCCTTAAACTATTATATATTTCAATAAAATGTAGCCCGGAAATAGGACTAATGAGGGCGTCCCTCTTGTCCTGACTGATAATTGGATTGACCATCAAAAATTTGATTTTAATAAACTTAACTTTGTAAGGTTCTTTAGATCTGGTTTTACAGGTTTAAGTGTTGGCGGGTGTTCAGTTTACTTCACTCGTTTCTTTTTTCGTTTATTAATGGCTTCTCTGGGTGAGTTACGAGTCCCGCTAGAGCGAGTCTTAGAAGGAATCCTGCCACCCTTTACTACCTCCACTTAGTTGGACAGACATGGTAGTGGTGGTAGTGATGGTAGTGGTGGTAGTGGTGGTAGTGGTGGTAGTGATGGTAGTGGTGGTAGTGATGGTAGTGGTGGTAGTGATGGTAGTGATGGTAGTGATGGTAGTGATGGTAGTGATGGTAATGGTGGTAGTGATGGTAGTGGTGGTAGTGATGGTAGTGGTGGAAGTGATGGTAGTGATGGTAGTGATGGTAATGATGGTAGTGATGGTAGTGGTGGTAGTGATGGTAATGATGGTAGTGGTGGTAGTGATGGTAGTGGTGATGGAGCTTCACTGGATGGGAACAATTTCATGTCCATAACGAACATTTTTTTTTGGGGAGGAGGGAGGATGAATAATTGGGAATATTGATATTTTGTTCTCGATAGGATTCTTGAAAATCTTATACAAACACTTTATATGTAATTTTAAACTTTGCGTTGCTTTCTTTTCATATATGGTGACTCAAGTATCAAATGTCTGAGCATTTTAAGTAGATTTTTTTTTTCATAATTTTAACAAATTAGTCTCTCCAACTCACAAATTAAAGGATGAAGTGTACCTTTTATAAGGAACTTCATGAAACTTCTTTGCCTCCATTTTTTTTTCCTTAGATCTTTGTCGATTAGAAATGTTTAGAGTAATATTTCAGGATTTTTTTTTTATTAACACATCGGCCGTTTCCCACCAAGGCAGGGTGGGCCGACAAAGAAAAACTTTTATCATCATTCACTCCATCACTGTCTTGCCAGAGGCATGCCTACACTACAATTATAAAACTGCAACATTTAACATCCCTCCTTCAGAGTGCAGACACTGTACTTCCCATCTCCAGGACTCAAGTCCGGCCTGTCGGTTTCCCTGAATCCCTTCATAAATGTTACTTTGCTTCCACTCCAACAGCACGTCAAGTATTAAAAACCATTTGTCTCCATTCACTCCTATCAAATACGCTCATGCATGCTTGCTGTAAGTCCAAGCCCATCACACACAAAACCTCCTTTACCTCCTCCCTCCAACCTTTCCTAGGCTGACCCCTATCCCGCCTTCCCTCCACTACAGATTTATACACGCTCGAAGTCATTATACTTTGTTCCAGCCTCTCTACATGTCCAAACCACCTCAACAACCCCTCATCAGCCCTCTGGATAATAGTCTTGGTAATCCCGAACCTCTTCCTAATTTCCACACTACGAATTCGCTGCATTATATTCACACCACACATTGATCTCAGACATGACATCTCCATTGCATCCAGCCTTCTCCTTGTTGCAACATTCACCACCCATGCTTCACACCAATATAAGTGTGTTGGTATAACTATACTCTCATACATTCCCCTCTTTGCTTCCACAGACTCCTAAGTGCACCACTTACCCTTTTACCCTCATCAATTCTATAATTCACCTCATCCTTCATAGACCCATCTGCGGACACGTCCTCTCCTAAATATCTGAATACATTCACCTCCTCCATACTCTCTCCCTCCAATCTGATATCCAATCTTTCATCACCTAATCTTTTTGTTATCCTCATCACCTTACTCTTTCCTATATTCACTTTCAATTTCCTTCTTTTTCATACCCTACCAAACTCCTCCACCAACCTCTGCAACTTCTCTTCAGAATCTCCCAAAAGCACAGTGTCATCAGCAAAAAGTAGCTGTGATAACTCCCACTTTGTGTTTGATTCTTTATCTTTTAACCACACACCTCTTGCCAACTCCCGCGCATTCACTTTTCTTACAACCCCATCTATAAATATATTGAACAGCCATGGTGACATCACACATCCTTGTGTGATGTCACTATGTCAGGAATTAATAGCTCTCTAAAAAATACCCCTTCAGTGATTTTACCATTAATTTTTTAAGGTAATATTGTTTCACAGATTGAGAAGTGTTTACCCTGTGTTCTGAATATGAAATTCATGATTAAATTTAGAAGTTGTTCAGTTAATCACTGTACGTGCTGTCTGCCCAACACAGATTCTCCCGCTAACCTGTTTCTTGATAGAACCTCAATCTTTATGGGCTAAATTCAACTGTTCAATTATATCACCCAAGGAAGTGATCCTGTGCACCCAAGAAGGGGTATAATGATATATGTCATTATATACTTGTAAAGTTTACGTTCTAGTGTTTGTAAGACTCTTTGCAATCAAGGCCTTTGTCTCGTTTCAAAATACGTAAATCTAATATTTTTGCTCTGCAAGCAATCCTTGCCTTTTTATTCAGAAATTTCATTCCTTTGTCAGTGAAGGTATTCCTTTAGTGTATTCATTTTCAAGAACGTTCTTCAATGTTTCTAAAGTACTCGGAACTTCATTCTTAAGATACCTGCTTGCAAATATCTTGAAAAATCATCTATAAATTAAATTATATATTTTTTAATCTTGATGATAGAGACATTACTGACATTACACGTTAAAATAATTATAGTATTCAGAAAGACGATATTTCTTCTGGTAAACGTTTTGGGCTGCAACATGTGTAATGTATATAAATAGTTCAGATAACCGACACTTGGGTATCTTTAATGAGGAAACGTTTCGCCACACAGTGGCTTCATCAGTCCATACAAAGGAGAATGGTGAAGAACAGGATTAGTTTGAGGTAATCACCTGCCTACAGTATATACGCCACTTGTTCGCACATATGCTGTATTCTTTTCAAGATTGATGGACTGATTACATCGACTCAAGGCTGAGGGACTGATTACCTCAAACTCCTCCTGTTCTTCACCATTCTCCTTTGTATGGACTGATGAAGCCACTGTGTGGCGAAACGTTTCCTTATTAATGACACCCAAGTGTTGCACATGTGTCTAATTTATCAACATATTTAATGTATATCTCTGTTTCAGAGGAATCCTTTACGTTTTTCAATGCTATGTGAGAATTGATCTTAATCACATCATAATAGAATATTTTAACGATTCCTAATGATCCGACTTTTCTCATATATCAATAAATCTCTTTAATTAGTTGTACATTTTCTAGAGTATGGAGAGAGAGGACACGATTTAATAACCGAAAGAGGAATGATTTATAGGCTTCTTGTATATATCAACAAATTCCTTAGATTTGTCTTAAGTGAATATTTGTCGATGTAGAGTTTCAACCTGACCGATACCTCGCATTTTGAACTCACCGACATGAGTGGAATTCATTGCAATGGTGCGGTTGTAACGCCCACCCTGGAAAATGTTTTAAGCAATCATCATCATAGATAAACTCGCATGTCATTCTTTCATCATGAAAGAATCATGAATGGTCTCTCTTTTTGTTGATCGTAACAACAAATCGTCAACAACCGTTAAAGTATTTATACTTGACAATATAATGTTTTTAGGGACAACTATTTCTTCCTATTTCTGTTGATTATATCACTAACACTAGATCCTGGGAAACACACACTCTGTCTCACCTTCCTATTTATGTTACAAAAGTCACGTTCGAAATATCTGACTTTAAGATTATGAAAATAAGGTTTTCATCATTCTATGACAGACGTTACCTACGTATGTACGGAATGTCTCTAGATCATTAGAATATGGACCTCCTGATAGTCCCGCAAAAGAGATTTAGATTGAATAAAACGTAGGAAATTTGTGAGAGCACTCAGTCTTGATGTCTGTCTTCACTTTGTGTTAAAAAATTACTTTTGTACTGAATACCTTTGCAAATGCTTATATTGCAGTGTGAACTTTTATAATTCTCAAGGAAATTAATTTTGTAAAAGGGTATTAGTGTATTTTATTAACCATTTTTTTAATTACCATTTCTACCTTGACAAATACTACATAAAGCCACGCGTGTGGTCCTGTGCCTTGAAAATTATTAAATAGAGTCGCGAGTGTGCTCTGTAGTTCTTACCTCTATAACAAAAACGACTATGAAATGATGGAGAAAACATGATACCGCTAGGGGTCAGTGGGAAGAAGGTCGATTAAAGAAGAGATTTAGTGCAAGAATTAAATGATGAGTCGCCGTTGGATGTCTGGTGAGGATGGAGGAGTTGGTGACCATGGGAGTGGTAGGCGAGCTTGGAATGTGAGGGTGGGCAGGTGGAGGGGTGAAGACGGTGAGTGAGGATGGTGATGGGAGAGGGTCGGTGAGTGAGGATGATGATGGGAGAGGGTAATGGGTGAGAAGTGGAGAGGGATTGTTTGAGTGATAGACCTTGGGGGTGAGGGCAGGCACTCTTCATAGCCGGCATTGCACATGGTAGTCCCAGCATCCAGACCACCGTTGAAAAATGCTCAGCAAAAATCCTAGTCAATCTGCCGCCTTTTCGCATTCTCTCGTAAATCACAAACGAACCTAAAAGGAGAAAGTGAAAAAATAGATAAGTGTAGTGTATAAATCAGTATACCACTGAAGCTCTCACCACTGACTGAAGAAGAGAGCTTCCGTAGTAAGCCTCAGTATGAAATAATCACAAAATTTTTGGTTACATTTTCTGCATGTGTGCTTGGTTGTCATACACATTACATTTTTGTTCCAGGTACTTAGTTATGGTGGGGTATGTGAAAGCATTAATTATGATGAATGTCATCAAATCATTAGCATGCCTTATAGGAATGTAAGTAATTGAGGAGAATTAATAAGCTGTTATTATTATTATTATTATTATTATTATTATTATTATTAATAGTAGTAGTAGTAGTAGTGGTGGTAGTAAAAGCAATAATTTTAAATTCACGGAGTTTAGGTAAGGTTTGTCAGGAAGCAGTCCAAGTGTTTCTTGACGTGGGTCTTAGTTATAAGATGACCCGAAGCTAGAGCTTTTGCTCATCTGACGTAGGCCTTCCGCTGGCTTACTGGTCCACCCATTTAAAAATTCTGGTTGTAATCATAACCACTTATTTGTTCTAATTCACGGAGAAGCGGCAGAGACCGTGTAAGTCATAGGGCGCCTCGGTAATTTTTTAGGTAATCAGGTTCAGTCCAAGAAAATGAAGGTTAGATCCAATTCCCTGAACCAAGGTATTTTTACAAGCCTCAAGGCAACCCACAGTTGCTATGGAAATATCCCATCGTATGTGAAGACGGAGTGAACACGACCAAAATACATCAGCTCATCATCAAAAGATTTGACAATAAAAATACAGAAAAAATAGTAAATTTCAATATAAGAAGCATAAGAGAGAACTGGGGCGAGGAGAAAGAGAAACACACGAGATAAATATATGCACATGTATAAGAGAAAAGTTGGAGCGACAAGTATCCATGGATGAACACTGAGTGAACACTAAACAGGCAGTTGTGTGTGGGAAGCGACGTTGTGACTCGTGAAGGAAGTACCAATTTTAGCCAGGCTTAAAACATTCTTTAGATAAGTGGCAACATTGCAGGTAACTATATTTGTTGTAGCGGAACTAGTGGTTAAAGTCAGCACAACAGTGGTAACAGTGGGAGTTGCTGGCAATAGTTGTAGCAGAAGGAATAGTTTTAACAGTAGTAATAGTAGAATAAACGTAAGTAGCAACAGCCGTAGTATTATTATTATTATTACTGTTATTGGTATTAGTAGCAATAGTAGTGGTCGTGGTATTAGTAGTAGAAACCGTAAGAGTTGAAAAAATAAATATAATAAATAGTACTGATAATAGCACAAGAAACATTAGCAGCAGCAGCAGCAGTAGTAGTAGCAACGCAACAAAATCAAGACCAACAGTTACGTAAGTACAGTAACAACAGCAAGTAGCAGAAGCAGAAACTAATATTTTCCTATAAATTGCAGCCACGCAAGATATATGTAACAGTACGATAACGTTTACGTGTTTGTGTTCTTTCTTTACTCACTTTTGTGAAAAATATTTCCAAGGCAATGTGTGTAGTGAATAAGAATTTCTAGATTAGACTTACTCATATACATTATAGATATAAGTTATTGTCACACTGTGACAAGGTGACGGCTGTATTGTCCATCTTCGGAGTTTAAGATAAAGTACTTCCTGTATTATTTAATGCTGTCAAGCACAGTGCACATGCATAATGGTGAAGTCCCTAGATATACAGGAGTTAGCTAGGAGCTGTGATTAACAGTTTGGCATCGATCGTAAAGACAATATTGTACGACAGGTATTCCCTGGTCAGTTAGGTACTTTTTCCCAAAAAGTCGTAGTTTCAAACCTCCTTTGTCCTGGGATAAATGTTTGTAAATATTTTGTTTTTGTTTTTGGCGAATTATACGCATTCTAATATCTCTTGCGGATCAGTTGATGGAGTGAAGATGAAAAACTGATCACTGGTTACTACCTCCGGATGTAGAGAAAACTCCTAGATCTCTGGGTAACAATGTTGTGTTGTGGTGCGCATAATACTGCGTACTTTGTACTTCTCTGAGACAAATGTTTGTAAATACTTCGTAAACCAATTCCTTTATTATTGGCTTTCTTTAAACATAAAGACAAACTCACTATACTGTTATGCTCAAATATTTTATATAAGTATAAATCTCCCAACTGTTTGTTGCGAAATATAAGAGTTCAGCTTATTTTTTTTTAATATTACGTAAGGTCAAGGATATATATTTTTGTCCTTGTTATGTTAGTTTGTAGCGATATTTTGAAAAGACTAGGTAATGATTTACTAAGTTCCTAATACGGAACAGTTCATCAAGGCCCAGGGATCTCTTTGGTTTGAAACTATTTGTTTGAGACTCGTGTCACTAGTGACTTCGATCATGCATAACTTAATTTCCTCCTGACCTATATAATTACTGTTTTGTGTAATTTCTCTAGTAACGTCCTGGGTACAAGTATGTATGTGTTCAATCCTAGATTGAACATATACATACTTGTCAATAACGGTAAGCTGAGCTATGCAACTTTCAAGTTGACCTATTTTGTCCCTAATCTTACTCCTATATACCTGAAAGAAACCTTTTGGGTCATTCTTAGAATTCCTTTCGACTTAAACTTCACAATCTCTTTTGACTTTATTTATTCCTTCTGTTCCTTTCCGTTTTTAATTGAATGTATTGATTTCTTAAGTTCCCCTCTTCTCTTGACTCCCGATAAATGCGTTTCTTTTGAACTACCAGATGTGTTAATAATTTTTTTCACTGTCATTTTTGCTTGATCTAATTTCCCTTTCTGGAACATAAGTAGCATGACCTATGCTTTGAAAAATGTTATATTGACAACCATCACCTCCCATCTGAGCCATAGGATGAGGACCAATCAGGTCACACTAGTTCATTCCACCCAGATAATTTATCTGCGCTAAGAACCTGGCCAAGTGAAAGACAGGGACATTTATTTGGTTGTAGATATTAAGGTAATTCCACGATATACTGAAAGAGAGGGTAAATTAGACACATATGCAACACTTGGGTATCTTTATTGAGGAAACGTTTCGCCACACAGTGGCTTCATCAGTCCATACAAAGGAGAATCGTGAAGAACAGGAGGAGTGTGAGGTTGTCAGGCCCTCAATCTTGAGACGATGTTGTCAGTCCATCAATCTTGATGGTTTTACCTATTCGGCACGACATTATATATATATATATATATATATATATATATATATATATATATATATATATATATATATATATATATATATATATATAGACAGGAGATGTCCTGTCTAAGGGCAATGTGTGGTGTAAATATTATGCAGAAAATTCGGAATGTGGAAATTAGGAGAAGGTGTGGAGTTACTAAAGTATTTGTCAGAGATCTGAAGAGGGGTTGTTGAGGTGGTTTGGTCATTTAGAGAGAATGGATGAAAGTAGAATGACTTGGAGAGCGTATAAATCTGTAGGGAAGGAAGGCGGGATGGGGTCGTCCTAGAAAAGGTTGGAGGGAAGGGTAAAGGAGGTATTGTGGGCGAGGGCTTGGACTTCCAGCAAGCATGTGGAGCGTGTTAGATAGGAGTGAATGGAGACGAATTTTTTGGGACATGACGATCTGTTGGAGTGTGAGCAGGGTAACATTTTGTGAAGGGATTCAGGGAAACCAGTTAATTGATTTAATTGGACTTGAGTCCTGGAAATGAGAAGTACAATGCCTGCACTTTAAAGGAGGGGTCTGGGATAGTGACAGCTGGGAGGGACAATTCTCAGCTGTCGTATCTGAGCTCCTCTGCAAAGACAGTGATTATGTATGTGTGTGGTGAAAGTGTTGAATGATGATGAAAGTATTTTCTTTTTGGGGATTTTCTTTCTTTTTGGGTCACCCTGCCTCGGTGGGAGACGGCCTACTTGTTGAAAAAAAAAAAAAAGTATATATATATATATTATTCACAAAACCACGGGATTTCTCACACTATCAAGTAACTTATAAAGAAAATTTGTTTTTGTCATAACTCTTCGAAAATTAATCTCAACAGAACTATATATATATATATATATATTATATATATATATATATATATATATATATATATATATATATATATATATATATATATATATATATATATATAATCATTGATTTTAAGAAATAATAATTCAATTTAAAATAATGTTTGATACATTTAGCAGAATTTGGCCCCAAAAAAGTGTTACTTTTGGTTAGGTGAAGCTTCTAATGGAGGATGAATCACAAAATGATAACTGTTACGTCACAGACAATTAAAAAATATTTTTATGAAAGAGTAAAGGAAAATTTTGCTATAACTACTAATAATAGTGATAATAAAAAATAATAATAATGCTACCACTCCTGCTAAAAAAATAAAAATAATAATGAAAAATAATATTGCTAATAATGAAAATAATAAACTAATAACTCAAACACAAATACAATAAGTGAATTAAGGAAAGAAATGAGAAAACAGTGTAATAAAAGAGAGGCATCATAATGCCCTGCAAGAGGGTCTAACTTTAGCGGTGTTACCAGATTTGCAAGAAAACCCTATTAATAAAACCAGATCAGCAGACAGGGGCAGCGCTCTGCACTTCAGTAGGCTCAAATCCCTTTGAGGGAAAAAAGAGAGCTTTAGTGGATGAAGGCGTCTGTCGATCAGGCAGCCTAGCCGGAGTAACAAGATCGAACGCACGTCTTACGTAATGTGTCTGCACTCAGGCTATTGAAACTTTTGCAAAAGCTTGAATATTTTAACACAGGAATAATGTTCATGCGTAAACCGTAGCAATTGGTCATCATATGCATTATATATATATATATATATATATATATATATATATATATATATATATATATATATATTGTGTGTGTGTGTAATCAATAACAACACTGCGACTAGCCAAGGACTCGATCTCATGTTGTTTTGGCCCGCCTCATGGTGAGCGAAAACCACATGACACACTAGCCCACAGGCCACCAAATCCTTCAAGAATCATGCACCCAGGGTGAGATGTTATCAACAATTTTTTTGGAAATAAGAATAAGTTTTGGAGTGAGATTAATAAGTTGAGGAAGCCTAGGAAACAAATGGATTTGATTGTAAAAAATAGGAGTTGAGAGTTATTAAATGGAGAGTTAGAGGTATCAGACAGACGGAGGAAATATTTTGATGAACTGTTAAATGTTGATGAAGACAGGAAGCTGTGATTTTGTATATATATATATATATATATATATATATATATATATATATATATATATATATATATATATATATATATATATATAATATATATATATATATATATATATATATATATATAAATATTTTTATTTTATTTTTCAACAAGTCGGCCGTCTCCCACCGAGGCAGGGTGACCCAAAAAGAAAATACTTTCATCATCATTCAACACTTTCACCACACTCATACATAATCACTGTCTTTGCAGAGGCGCTCAGATACGACAGCTGAGAATAAGTCCCTCCCAGCTGTCACTATCCCAGACCTCTCCTTTAAAGTGCAGGCATTGTACTTCCCATTTAAAGGACTCAAGTCCAACTAAATCAATTAACTGGTTTCCCTGAATCCCTTCACAAAATGTTACCCTGCTCACACTCCAACAGCTCGTCAGTTCCCAAAAACCATTCGTCTCCATTCACTCCTATCTAACCCGCTCACACATGCTTGCTGGAAGTCCAAGTCCCTCGCCCAACCTTTTCTAGGACGACCCCTACCCCGCCTTCCTTCCCCAACAGATTTATACGCTCTCCAAGTCATTCTACTTTGATCCATTCTCTCTAAATGACCAAACCACCTCAACAACCCCTCTTCAGCCCTCTGACAAATACTTTTGTAACTCCACACCTCCTCCTAATTTCCACACTCCGAATTTTCTGCATAATATTTACACCACACATTGCCCTTAGACAGGACATCTCCACTGCCTCCAGCCGCCTCCTCGCTGCAGCATTTGCAACCCATGCTTCACACCCATATAAGAGTGTTGGTACCACTATACTTTCGTACATTCCCTTCTTTACCTCCATGGATAACGTTTTTTGTCTCCACAGATGCCTCAACGCACCACTCACCTTTTTTCCTTCACCAATTCTATGGTTAACCTCATCCTTCATAAACCCATCCGCTGAGAAGTCAACTCCCAAATATCTGAAAACATTCACTTCTTCCATAATCCCTCTCTCCAATGTGATATCCAATTTTTCTTTATTTAAATCGTTTGATACCGTCCTACCAAATGAGTGTGAAACATAAGCCTGCAATTGTTTTTTATGATGGTAGGATTGCTGGTGTCTTTTTCTGTCTCATAAACATGCGAGGTTGCAGGTTTGTCTTGCTACTTCTACTTACACTTAGGTCACACTACATATGCATGTACAAGCACATAGTATATATATACTAACCCCTCTGGGTTCTTCTTCTATTTTTCTTCCTAGTTCTTGTTCTTGTTTATTTCTGCTTATCTCTATGGGGAAGTGGAACAGAATTCTTCCTCCGTTAGCTATGCGTGTCGTAAGAAGCGAATAAATGCCGGGAGCAATAGGCTAGTAACCCCTTCTGTATTAATTACTAAAAACAAGATAAGGAAAAACTTCATAAAAATGGGATGTTTGAATGTGCGTGGATGTACTGCGGATGATAAGAAAGATGATTGCTAATGTTATGAATGAAAAGTAGTTGGATGTCCTGGCCCTAAGCGAAACAAAGCTGAAATGGGTAGACGAGTTTCAGTGGGGAGAAATAAATGGGATTAAGTCAGGAATATCTGAGAGAGTTAGAGCTAAGGGGTAGCAATAATGTTGAAGGATCAGTTATGGAGAGAGAAGAGGGAACATATATGTATAAATTCAAGGATTATGTGGATTAAAATAAGGGTCGGATGTGAAAAGTGGGTCATATAAGTGCGTATGCACCTGGAGAAGAGAGGAGTGTAGAGGAGAGAGAGAGAGATTTTGGGAGATGTTAAGTGAGTGTGTAGGAACTTTTGAGCCAAGTGAGAGAGTAATCGTGGTAGGGGACCTAAATGCTAAAGTAGGAGAAGCATTTTGAGATGGTGTGGTAGGTAAGTTTGAGGAACCAGGTGTAAATGATAATGGGGAGAATTTGATTGAACTTTATATAGAAAGGGGTTTGGTTATAGATAACACATATTTTAAGAAAAACAGGGTAAATAAGTATACAAGATATGATGTAGGGCGAAATGACAGTAGTTTGTTCGACTACATATTGGTAGATAAAAGACTGTTGGGTAGACTTCAGGATGTACATGTTTATAGAGGGGGCCACAGATATATCAGATCACTTTTTAGTTGTAGCTACAGTGAGAGTAAAAGGTAGGTGGGATACAAGGAGAATGAAAACAGCAAGTAAGAGAGAAGTGAAGATTTATAAACTAAAGGAGGAGGCGGTTAGGGTAAGATATAAACAATTGTTGGAGGACAGATGGGCTAGTGAGTGTATAGGCAGTGGGGTAGAAGAGGTATGGGGTAAGTTTAAGAATATAGTGTTAGAGTGTTCAGCAGAAGTTTGTGGTTATAGGAAAGTGGGTGCAGGAGGGAAGAAGAGCGATTGGTGGAATGAGGATGTAAAGAGAGTAGTAAGAGGGAAAAAGTTAGCATATGAGAGGTTTTAACAAAGTAGAAGAGATGTAAGGAGGGAGGAGTATATGGAGAGAAAAAGAGAGGTCAAGAAAGTGGTGAAGCAATGTAAAGATAGAGCAAATGAGAAGGTAAGTGAGATGTTATCAACAAATTTTGTTGAAAATAAGAAAAAGTTTTGGAGTGAGCTTAATAAGTTGAGAAAGCCTAGGGAAAGAATGGATTTGTCAGTTAAAAATAGGAGAGGAGAGTTATTAAATGGAGAGTTAGAGGTATCGGGAAGATGGAAGGAATATTTTGAGGAATTTTTAAATGTTGATGGAGATAGGGAAGCTGTGATTTCGTGTATAGGGCAAGGAGGAATAACATCTTATAGGAGTGAAAAAGAACCAGTTGTGAATGTGTTGGAAGTTCGTGAGGCAGTGAGTAGAATGAAAGGGGGTAAAGCAGATGGGATTGATAGGATAAAGATAGAAATATTAAAGGCAGGTGGGGATATAGTTTTTGAGTGGTTAGTGTTTTTATTTAATAAATGTATAGAAGAGGGTAAGGTATCTAGGGATTGGCAAAGAGCATGCATAGTTCCTTTGTATAAAGGCAAAAGGGTCAAAAGAGAGTGTAAAAATTATAGGGGAATAAGTCTGTTGAGTGTACCTGGTAAAGTGTATGGTAGAGTTATTATTGAAAGAATTAGGAGTAAGACAGAAATCAGGATAGCAGATGAACAAGGAGGCTTTGGGAAGGGTTGGGGGTGTGTAGACCAAGTGTTTGCAGTGAAACATATAGGTGAACAATATTTAGATAAAGGTAAAGAGATGTTTGTGGAATTTATGGATTTGGAAAAGGCATATGATAGGGTGGATAAGGGGGCAATGTGGCAGATGTTGCAAATGTATGGAATAGGAGGTAGGTTATTGAAAGCGGTGACAAGTTTTTACGAGAATAGTGAGGCTCAGGTTAGAGTATGTAGGCGAGAGGGAGATTATTTCCCAGTAAAAGTAGGCCTTAGACAGGGATGTGTGATGTCACCATGGTTGTTTAATATATTTATAGATGGAGTTGTAAGAGAAGTGAATGTTCGGGTGTTGACAAGAGGTGTGGGGTTGAAAGATATAGAATCTAACCTAAAGTAGGAGTTGTCACAGTTGCTCTAAAACTATATCCCCAACTGTGCTTTTGGGGGATTCTGAAGAGAAGTTGCAGAGGTTGGTGGATGAGTTTGGTAGGGTATGTAAAAGAAGGAAATTAAAAGTGAATATAGGAAAGAGTAAGGTGATGAGGATAACAAAAAAATTAGATATCGGAAGATTGGATATCAGATTGGAGGGAGAGAGTATGGAGGAGGTGAATGTGTTCAGATATTTGGGAGTGGATGTGTCAGCAGATGGGTATATGAAGGATGAGGTGAATCATAGAATTAACGAGGGGAAAAAGGTGAGTGGTGCACTGAGGAGCTTGTGGAGACAGAGAACCTTATCCATGAAAGCAAATAGAGAAATGTATGAGAGTATAGGTATACGAACACTCTTGTATGGGTGTGAGACATGGGTTGTGAATGTTGCAACAAGAAGAAGGCTGGAGGCAGTGGAGATGTCATGTATGAGGGCAATGTGTGGTGTGAATATAATGCAGAGAATTCGTAGTTTGGAGATTAGGAGGATTTGTGGGATTACCAAATCTATTATCCAGAGAGCTGAGGAGGAGTTATTGAGATGGTTTGGACATATAGAGAGTATGGAACAAAATAGAATGACTTCGAGAGTGTAAAATCCGTAGTGGAGGGAAGGCGGGGTAGGGGTCGGCCTAGAAAAGGTTGGAGGGAGGGGGTAAAGGAGGTTTTGTGTGCGAGGGGCTTGGACTTCCAGCAGTCGTGCGTGAGCGTATTAGATAGGAGCGAATGGAGACAAATGGTTTTTAGGATTTGACGTGCTGTTGGAGTGTAGGCAAAACAACATTTATGAAGGGTTTCAGGGAAACCGGCAGGCTGGACTTGATTCCTGGAGATGGGAAGTACAGTGTCTGCACTCTGAAGGAGGGGTGTTAATGTTGCAGTTTTGTAGCTGTAGTGTAAGCACGCCTCTGGCAAGACAGTGATGGAGTGAATGATGATGAAAGTTTTTCTTTGTCAGGCCACCCTGCCTTGGTGTGAGATGGCCTATGTGTTAATAAAAAAATAATAAAAATAAATAAATTATATATATATATATATATATATATATATATATATATATATATATATATATATATATATATATATATTTTATTAGGATATGTAGGATTGGGTAGTCCTGTGGTTTAAGGCGTCATGTGGTTCTCCCTCACAATGACGGGCCAGTACAACATGGGTTCGAACCCTGGCTAGTGCAGTGTTATTATTGATCAATACCACTCGTTCATGGTTACAATAATATATATATCCTGCTCGTAGGCTAGCACACGAAACAGGGATGAGAATGAAATTAGCTAGAAAACTCCCACACTACCGTATGTCCTCGGACCAAGAGTGACACACCTAGCGTAGGTGGGTGCTTGGTTCTTATAGGATTGGATAGTCCTGTGGTTTAAGACCACTATGAAAAAACAGAGGAATTCCAAGCGCTTTCGTGACTACTCACATTATCAAGGAACTATGATCATGTGAGTAGTCACGAAAGAGCTTGGGATTCCTCTATTTTTTCATAGTGGTTGTCTTGCATATTTTGATATCACCTGTTTACTGTGATCTTTTGCATATATATATATATATATATATATATATATATATATATATATATATATATATATATATATATCTGGCACCTCTGCCAGAGAGAGGCTGTGGGCATCCTGCTCTGGGGTTTTGGCACAATATCGTCCAATCAAGAACTGCTACCAGGATTACCATCAACAGGCTGGTGTGTGAATATCTGCAGCTGGTGTTGGAAAGTGCTACAAGACTCTACATCTCCTCTCCCACTTTAGAACCAAGAAAAGTGTTGTGCATGTGAAGTCAGTGAGGGAACATAACGGTCACCTATGGGTGGGTGAGGGAAGGCCTAATGGGGAAGAAGGAGGCAGAGGGTGAGGGGTAAAACTATTTCCCCCCCTTCCCCTTCCCCAAACAGGCGCGCGTGTGCTCATGCTATGATAATGGAGTGTTTGTTCACCGCGTGTATAGTGTGTATAGTGTATATAGTATATAGTGTGTATTGCATAGCATGTGTTTAGCATGCGCACGGTATGCGCATAGCATGTGTGGTATATAGCGGTGTGTCGGTCATATAGTGTTGTTATAGTGACGCGTCCGGCCGGCCTACCTTATCACACATCCCCCATTCCTCCCTCGCCCCCCCACTGCCCACCTCAAGGACGGGAGACCCTCTGCTCAACCACCACCACCATGAACCACATTCAGTATGTGTCATGTGCCATTTTCCCTACGGCTTACCACACAGTTTAAGGTATGGCAGATGATACAGCCAGCCAGCCACAAAGCCAGGGAAATGGTGCACCCAACAATGAAAGAAGAGGCACATGTCAGGTGTGTGGAGAGTTTCGAGCACGCAACAGAGATGGCCTTATTCGTGCACACAATGGGTGTGCAGGATCACATAGGCCCCCAGCAGAGAGCAACCCACAACCTCCACAGGCAAATGTCAATCCCAATGGCAACCTCCTCTCTTGCGAAAACCTTCTGCTGGCATTCAAATCCACTGCTAGCAGTACCCTATCCCACATTCCTAAAGCAGCTCGCCCATATGCAGCAGGGAAATTCACAGACCTTCTTAAGCAGGTGAATGGAGGCTCCACCAATTTAGAAGCCCGAGGCACCATTAAAGCATGGCGCAACCTGCTCCTGTTTGGCAATGTCTGTCTTGCAGTTCCTGAAAGACGAGGCAAACTGCTAACCACTTCAGTCATCAAGGCGGTGCGCAACTACCCAAGAACAGATAATTGTGTCCCTCTGCCCCACCATCGCAGGAATCACAGAGGTAGACCCAAGAAAAATTCCACTGAAAACGAGAAAATTTGCGCACAGGTTAGCAAAAAATCGAAGAAGGCAACACAGTGGGAGCAATCAGAATAATTACAAGTGACGACACTGTAGCTCCCAAAGATGAGGCCACAGCTCAAGCACTAAGAGACAAGCATCCAACAAGGGACACCATAGCCATCAACAACAACCCTGAAGGAGACCCCATCACTGAACAATTAATTTTGCCAGAATCAGAAGTGTATAAGGCGATAGTGTCATTTCCAACAGGATCTGCAGGAGGTTACACTGGAATTCGACCACAACACCTCAAAGAGATGGTAAATCCAGTACTGGAGCATCTGCATCAATTCTCCTCACCGAATTAACAACTTTTGTCAACAACTGCCTGGCTGGGCGAATCCCAGAAGAAATTAAACCTTTCTTTTGGAGCCTCATTATGCGCTTTGAAGAAGAAGGATGGAATTAGACCCATTGCTGTTGGTAACACCCTTCGCCGTCTAGTTGCCAAAGCAGCAGTAAGAAACATTCGCCTAGAAGCTGCCAGTTTACTCCAGCCACACCAACTGGGCTTTGGGGTCTCTCAAGGCAGTGAAGCCGCAGCTCATGCGGCAAGGGCCTACATCAGGGACCTATCAGAAGACAAGGCGGTAGTCAAACTTGACTTTAGAAATGCCTTTAATATGGTGAAGAGAGATGTGGTCTTGCCAGCCGTTCGAGAGGTTCCCCAGTCTCTTTCCCTTCATTTCAGCTGGCTACAGCAAACCCTCGACTCTTTTGTTTGGGGAACATGAAATTCCCTCATCTGAGGGTGTTCAGCAGGAGTGATCCACTCGCTCCACTTCTCTTCTGTTTGGCAGTAAGAGAACTAACTTCCAGCCTATGCAGCGAGCTCAACATCTGGTACCTGGATGATGGCACTCTGGCAGGTACTGGGGAGTCCTTGTTAGAGGACCTACAACGGGTGAAGACACAGGGAGAAGCCTTAGGACTCATCCTTAATCCCTCAAAGTGTGAAATTATCACAACAAATCAGGAAATAATCAATGCGGTGCAAACAATCCTCCCAGAAGTCACTACTATCACTCCATCCAACAGTACCCTCCTGGGAGCACCGCTGGGTCACCATGCCATCGACACTGTCCTCAAGGACAAAGTGAATGACCTGAAAAGAATGGAGGAGAGAATAAGTGATCTTGATGCCCATGATGCCCTGTATCTCCTCACAAGGTGTCTTACTATGCCAAGACTCACTTACTTCTTGAGGTGCGCACCCTCTTTTGAAAACCCAACACTTGACGAGTATGACACACACCTGAGATCAACCTTCAAGAAGGCACTGAATCTGTCACTAGAGGATCAGCAATGGGAGCAGGCAACCCTCCCAGTGCGACTTGGAGGTATAGGGGTGCGCAAAGCAAGGCATGTAGCGTTACCTGCATTTCTGTCATCGTGTTTGGCCTCCTGTGGATTAGTCAAGAGGATTGTGCCTGAACGTTTGAGAGGTGTGGTGGGAGCTCAAGACCCCAAGTTCATCGAAGCAGCAGTGCAGTGGGACATCATGGCAGACTCCTCCAGTAGACCAGCTCCTCCCAAAGAGCACAAACAGTCCCACTGGGACAAACCGATCATGGAAAAAATTTCCAACACAATGCTCACCAACGCTTCAGGAAAGGACAAAGCTCGTCTCCTAGCGGTGAGGGCACCACACTCAGGAGATTTCCTTCTTGCTGTTCCCAATTCCTCTCTGGGCACTCGACTCGACCCACAGGCTATTCGGATTGGTGTTGCTCTTCGCCTAGCCGCCCCCATACTCACCGAACATAGGTGTATTTGCGGCAGGGCGACGGCTGATCAATTCGGACTTCATGGTCTAGTGTGTCACACATCAGAAGGAAGTATGCTAGACATGAGGAGGTCAATGACATCATAAAGAGAAGCCTCGCCACAGCCCGTTGCCCAGCTCAACGGGAACCCCAAGTGCAGAGGTCTGATGGAAGTCAAAAGCGTCCTGATGGAGCCACTATGCTACCCTGGAAGGATGGTAAGCAGATTGCTTTGGACTACACCTGTGCTGCCACATTGGCAGACACCTACCTGCCACACTCCTTAGCCGAAGGGGGTGGAGCTGCCAGCCACAGGGAGATCCAGAAGACCCGCAAATATGAAGACCTTCCCTCTTGCTATAACTTCATCCCAATAGGGTCGGAGACCCATGGAGCATGGGGCAAGTGTGCTCTAAAGTTTCTCAAGGAGCTGGGTGGAAAACTCATCATAGAAACCAAGGACCACAGGGCGACCAGCTTCCTCTTTCAGAGACTCAGTGTTGCGATCCAGAGGGGAAATACCTGCAGTATTCTGGGCACGCGGCCCACTGCCAGGGAGTTGGACGAAGTATTTGACATGTAGCTCTGAGTTGTTATCTATGTTGTTTAACTCCCCATTGTATTTTGTCTTGAAATAAAGTTTGTAAAAAAAAAATGGGGTGGTAGGGGAAGTGGAATATTCAAATGGCTTCAGAAAGAAATCTAAATATTCTTCCTTGAAGTCTTTTTATCCACTTCTCCGAGGCAATGGGTCCCACAATTGACACCAGAGGTGGACCCCATCCTATATATATATATATATATATATATATATATATATATATATATATATATATATATATATATATATATATATATATATATATATATAAACACTGATCTCTGCCGAAGGAGACTCGAACCTACGAACCTTGCATCAAGGTATGCAGTGCTTTGCCGACCGTACCACTGTCAATCTTGCCAGTCACGCTAGACGTTATCCAGCAAGCTTTGGGGGTGCATACAGCTTCATCTCATTGCCTGCATGCATCGACACAACTAGAGATTTAACAATAGCATATTAACTTTATCATGTTAAAATCTCTAGTTGTGTCGATGCATGCAGATGAGATAAAGCTATAACCACCTGCCTGAAAGCTGCTGCCTTGGATCAACGTCAGTGAGCTGGGCACCAAGGTATTGGATCAGGTGGTACGTCGGCTAAGCACTGCGACCTTGATGCAAGGTTCGTAGGTTCGAGTCTCCTCGGCCAGAGATCAGTTTATAATATATATATATATATATATATATATATATATATATATATATATATATATATATATATATATATATATATATTCAAGACAATCGCAAACGAGTAATCTTAAGATACTAAATCATGGGGCATGAAATTTACTAGTTCTGGATCTTACACGATGTAACCATTGCCTCCAGAGGCGCAATGCAGTATTACAATAAATAAACAGCCGTACAACCTCAGAGGGAGATGAGCAGTGTGCAACACGACTGTCCTCTTACTCAGATTAAAGAAAAACCGGCGCTGCTATCCACGTCCACCACACTCTCAACCCATCTGCATGAGTTAAGGAGAGGAGTTGGGGGTAAGGGCATAAGATGACAGATGCAAAAACAAAGAGTAATGATAAAAGGTCCGCCGCTTCTATAACTGTGATCCAAAGTTAACTGTCTCGTAAACTGTAACCTACAATAGTTTGGCTGGCAGCTAGGCAAACATCTGAACACAGGTGTTTATCTAGGTGCATGTTACACTCCAGAGAGTTCTGGGAACACTAACCTTCAAAAATGTAATTGCTTTCGCGATTTTTCAACCATAACGGTAAATATTTTTCTCCGTCTCATCAAAAACGAGTACAAAGATACATAACAGTAAAAACAGCGATGGTGTGTAAAGGGCCAGGATCGGTCGTGTAATCCCAGACAAGCACCACAGGCTACACCTCCCTCCCTCTCTCGACACTCTACCTTAATACCGTGAGCTAATTTGCCCGACTCTACTAGGTTGTTTGGCCGAATTCCCTTCGGTAATATCATTGTTAATTCCACTGCGCTCTCTTTCCACACGATAAAACGTGTTGCATATATAGAGATTTACGTTTGATTTATTATTTGTATAATACCATCAAGAGAATTCCATCATATATTAAAGTGTATGATAATAAATATTGGAAAATTTCTTTAGTTCTTTACTCGTCAAATTTTCTATACGAAGTACATCTACAACTACTGGTACTACTACTACCACTACTACTATTAATACTACTAATTTTACTACTACTACTACTAAATTTCGTTAAATTATTATTATTGTTATTATTACCTAAGTTTATATGCACTCGCCAAGATTTCAAGAAATATATGTATGTGTATTATATATATATATATATATATATATATATATATATTATATATATATATATATATATATATATATATATATAATATAATATATATATATATATATATATATATATATATATGATATCGACACCATGCCTAGTCCTTCTAGGGCAGGGTAGGTGCCTGAGCCAGAGCTTGCTTTCACCTGCGGCTCACAAGACTGCTATTCCCTTTAGCTCCCTGGGGCGGGGAAGATGGCAGACCAAAGATGGGTCTAGCTTCTCCTACGAGCCCCGTGAGGGCGGGGAATGTGGCTAGGCCTGGGGACCGTTGGTCCCACAGATGAGGAGGTCCCAAGTACCTCCTCCCATGGCAAACGTTAGTCTGAGATACTCCCGAGAAAGAGAGCCAAGGCCGGGCCACCATTTGGACAAGGCCCGGGCCGGAGAGTCCCTGCGAATCAACAAGAAGAAGAAGAAGTATATATATATATATATATATATATATATATATATATATATATATATATATATATATATATATATATATATGTCGTGCCGATTAGGTAAAACTTGGTATTTTGGCTTAAATAGCAACGCTCACCTTGCCATATAAGACAAGTGAAAATTTGTGTATGCAATAATTTCGCCAAAATCATTCTGAACATAATGAAAAAATATATTTCATTGTGTTTGTTTATTTTAAATTAATGTTAACGTATCTAAAATATATTTAGTTGGGTTAGTCTAAATTAAATTGCGCTTGTTGTAATAAGGTTAGGTAGGTTTTCAAAGTTTCTTTTGGTACAAAATTATAAATTCTTACATTAACATAAATGAAAAAAATATGTCTTTAAACGTATAAGAGAAAATTATAGAAAGGACTTAATTTTAGATGAGTTCTTGCTAATTGACCAGTTTTACCTAATCGGCACGACATATATATATATATATATATATATATATATATA
Source organism: Cherax destructor (assembly GCA_009830355.1). Lineage (NCBI taxonomy): Eukaryota > Metazoa > Arthropoda > Malacostraca > Decapoda > Parastacidae > Cherax > Cherax destructor. The sequence continues at coordinate 28,779 of WNWK01003230.1, read as the reverse complement.
TATATATATATATATATATATATATATATATATATAATATATATATATATATATATATATATATACCATTTGTTTCATTTTGACTAATTTAATTTGTTAACTTTATTAGCATCAGATTAAAAATAGTGCTGCTAAATATGCTATATGAATTTGGTGTTGGCAAATTTATAATTCCTTTTTATTGATTATAATTGTCAAAATTTATTTAGAACAAAGGTAAGTATATATTTTTAACATACACATGATAACACAGAAACATATACAATATAACCTCCCGCACGCATGCACATAACAATAAATAAGAGGTTTAATATGGCAAGAAAATTACAGAAATGTTAAAATAGAATAAGGCCAGAATGTTTCATTAAGTTATTTTATACAGTATGTGGGAGCTTGAATAAAATTGGATCCTTGTATTACAAAACTGGATAACAAGCACCATCTGAGATTACGTATTTACATGAAATTATGAAAGGAGACAGAGAGACATCTGGGTGTCCGTTATTTTTAATGGAGGAAATGTTATCCCTAAAAATCCACATCCATGGTCACAGAGTTTATTTGCAAAGGAGGCTGATCTACGTAGACAGATCAGAAACGTAGTTGGGTGGGGGACAAAGGAAAGATGAAAGGAGAGAGGTCTTGTGGGCCTGACTAGAAGGTTGCGAGATCCACGGGGAGAGTGGGGAAGATTAGAACAGAAAGAACAACTGTTCCCATTTTCTTCAATAATAAAAGCCAGGACTTGAGAGAGCTTAGCTGTTGTTTTTTCAAGAGGAAGTGGGGAGCGAGGGATACACAGCAAGGCGTCAGCAGGGCCAACCATGTTCTTGGATCTATCTTACCCTTCCCTCGCCTTAAGTAAACTTTACCTCAGAAGAACCACACCCTTTTCCGCCTTCCACTTCGTACTCAGACATCAAGTTAACAGTTAAATAAATATATAAATAATATCGTTATTTCTACAAGTACATGTACAAGGTATACAGGCCTAGCTAATATTAATGACATACTACTATATAGAAAGTCGCTTGTTATGCTGAGCATTTCGGGCAAATTAGGTCAGTTTTGTCCCAGGATGCGACCCACACCAGTCGACTAACACCTAGGTACCCATTTTATACTGATATGTGAACATGGACAGCAGGTGTGTTATGGAAACACCTCCTAATGTTATCCAGCCGTACCGGGGATTCGAACTCCGGACCTCAGTGTGTGAGCTGAGTGCACTAGCCATCGAGCTACATTGAAATCAAACTTTTTCGTAACCCATTTCTTA